>OX122902.1:7008543-7016043 GCA_944738965.1 Nebria brevicollis | reverse complement strand
AATATACCATTCGCAAAACATAACATACTGTTTGGCAGTAGGCGTACAGACGCATGTTTACTACGCGACTATTGCATCAAACACTTACTCACGCACACAGTCACACACTCACACATACACACACACACACACACACACATACACACACACATACACACACACACACACACACACACACACACACACACACACACACACAAACATATTCGCATTCCAATATTATTAATTTGACCGTAATGTTTATTAAGTCATATATTTGCATATATTTCTAGATAATAATCCATTTAAATCTTAGCAGTATGTTTGTTTTATAAATATACTATAAGCAAAACATTTCATACATTGTGCTGGTACGCGAACAATAACAAGTTAAATCCGCCATTATGGTATTATTCAACTTAGTAAGATGGCGTCGCGTAAATAATATTTTTATTATTATCGGTGTAGTGCGTTTTGAGTAAAAGCAAATAATACTTACTATAGGTAATACAATTTGGTATTATGAACTTGTATAAAATTTAATTAATAACATATAATAAAATGCTAATGCTATTGTAGAAATGTTTGTTTTTCAATTAGCGGCGCATGAAACATCTTCCAACAGGAATTGCCATGTTATCGTTTAGCGTAATAAATAGTAATAAATACATTTATTGTACTTTAATTAATAATAGAATATTAACAAATTATTACTTGATAATTAAAAAAAAAACATATATATTTATATTAATATATAAATCTATTTCTATATAAGCAGCATTTAAAAATAATATAAGAATTAAAATATAATAAGCCGTTTAATTATTATTATTATATGTTGGGTACATTTTAATAATGCGCATATATAAGTAAAGCAATTGAATTATAAATAGAAGAAAATGCATTGTGATAATTGAACTAGATATAGATGAAAATATATATTTTTATATTTAAATTAAATATGTTGTAATAAATGATTTCTATTATTTCTGATGATTTTATTGTGAAAAATAAATCATTATAAATTTCATAACTTTTATTTAGCACTTTAATAATTTATTGAAAAACACACACGCCCACGCGCAAAACACACACACGCACTCACTCACACTCGCACACACACACACTCACTAACACACACACACACAAACACACACATACACACATACATCTACACACACATACGCACACACATACACACAGACACAAACACACATACACCTACACACACACACACACACACACACACACACACACACACACACGCACACGCACACGCACGCACGCACGCTCACAAACAAACACACACACACACATACGCGCGCCAGTAAACATACATACACACACAGACATATTCGCATTCCAATATTATTAATTTGCCGTAATGTTTATTATGTTATAAATTGACATATATATCTAGATAAATGTCCATTTAGACTCAAGCAATATGTTATTTTTTATGAATATACTATAAGCAAAACATTTCAAACATTGTGGTAGTACGCGAACAATAACAAGTTAAATCCGCCATTTTGGTATTATTCAACTTATTGTTAGTAAGATGGCGTCGCGTAAATAATATTTATTATTATCGGTTTATTGCGTTTAGAGTAAACGCTAATATACACTAACATAAGGTCATACAATTTGGTATTATGAATTATGTAAAATTTTATTTATGATATATGTATAATAAAATGCAAATGTTATTGTAGGAATGTTTCTTTTTCAATTAGCGGCGCATGAAACATCTGCCAGCAGGGGTTGGTTGCCATGTTATCGTTTAGCGTAGTAATAAATACATTTATTGTACTATAATAATTAATAGAAAATATATATACAAATTGTTTATTTAAAATAATATATATACATACTTATATAAATCTATTTCTATAGGCAGAATTTCAAAATTATATATAAGAATAAATTTTTTTATTATTATTATTATTTGTTGGATGATATTTTAATAATACGCACATAAGTAAAGCAATTTCGTTTAGAAATAAATTTGTGGTCCTGAAAAGGACCGATTATTATGATTATTTGTTATTGTAGTATAAAATTAATATGTTGCAACGTACGACGAACATGTTCATTCAAGATGATTTTTCTGTTTTTTTAGGTAATAGCACAGCCTGAATGTTTTTTACACCGGAGAGCAGTTTATTTAGTTCTTCATCGTTGCGGATGGCCAACTGCAAATGTCGCGGAATAATTCTAGTTTTCTTGTTGTCACGGGCTGCATTGCCAGCAAGCTCAAGAACCTCAGCAGCCAAATATTCCATGACCGCTGCTAAATAAACGGCCGACGTTTTTCAAAAACGCTCCTTTGATTTTTGGCAGTGGCTGCAGGCAGTCGTATTTTAATGCTCCATAATCTCCACGTGCGAGATTTTTGTTGAGAATCTGTTTGGCATATTGGTATCTATTGTGGGTCGATGTATCAGCTACATTTGTGCTGGAAAGTAAAACACATGTACTTTTATAATTTTTTCTACACCACGTGCTAAATAGTTATATGCATTTGCAGTACCGGACTCACCTTTTGTTGGTACCCTGTTAAACTTATATTGCCTAGTTTATATTATCTTTGAATTATTTATTTATTTGTATAATTATTCATTTATTTATTCATTTTTTTAGGATGTAATTGAAGTAAGGGTGAGTTAGATCTAAGTTGATTATTAATTTACGGACGTTTGTCTACCCGCACGACCCGTAAATTGTTTAGTTGACTGAGTTTGATCTATATTTTCTTATATAAGAAAATCCTTTACTATCTTATCTGTATCAGAATTGATTTGTTTTCGCATCTGTTGAAACTATCTGGAAAGTATCTGAAAATAGTCAGTAGGGTAATAATTATATGAAATCTTTGATTATTGTACCTTCTCTTCTGAGAGACATTAATTATCTTACCTGTATCTTGTCTTCCATGGGCGAGGTGTCAATATCTGTAGTATATGACCTCTGAAATTATCTGTATCTGAGAGAAGGTATCTTACCCGAAAGCCAATTTACTGGTAACGTACCTGCTTTCTGGCTGAGTCTAGGAAACCGCTCCCGTGGAAACTTCACATTCGACCACATACGTAGCAATATTTCTACATTTTAGATTTGGCTTTATGGTCCATGATACCTGGAACGTTTCGTATTGCGAAACTGGCGCTCCGCTTAACATCCAATGAAAAAGTTTCGGCTATACTTACTGAGCGGACACCAAACACCAGGACCGTTATAACCAAACCGATCGGAAACGTTTCCATACGTGACAGCGTAACTCTGGTAGTATCCTCGCCGCTATAATTTATTATATTAATTCCTTGTTTATTATTGTATAGTATCTCTAAGTAAGGTTAGATTGTATGGGTGACTAGGCGCAAACAAGTACCACTCGCATCATGTGAATTAAAAGTTATTCTTTTGAATTTGATCGTTTCTGATTTATTTGGGGCACAGATACATTTCCCTATCGTTAATACCCTCCTCTCTTTGAAATCACGACCTCCTCCACTAAGCTAACCGTAGTACTAAACAGGGATAAATACCAACCATCTTTTGTAGGCAACGCGGAACCCGTCACAACTTACAGCAAAATTAGTGGGACTGATGACAAAAGATATCAATAATTCACATTCCCTTTATTTGGAAAAATTTTTCAGTTAAATTACAAGATTCAAAAAAACTATGTTATTCTCAATATTATATGTATTTCTTCACGCACCTACTGCATTGACTTGACACGGTATTTATACTGTTATGAGGATCGCTTGCCACTAAATCCTAGCCGTACTACGTAATGTATAAGCTATACGGCGCTTAATAATTTTGTGCAACCACTCATTTTCATGCAGATATCTTTTTATCTGTTGAATAATTTTTACAAATATTAGTTAATATTAAATGAAATGGCAACACATGATTGGATCTATCAGAACTCCTACTCAAAAGAGGAGTGTATATCTGTGTATGAGTGAATATTACGTTGTGTGCTTAAAACATTGCGCTATTATCTGTTTATTTACATAATATTCGTGTAAGGATTACATTTTAGGGGAAACGGGAAAACAATAACCCATTTAATAACATAACATTATTATAAAACTTATAAACTAATTTAACTGAATTACAATTTTACCACACTGATGATTCTATGGACATTAAATTTATGCGAAATGGTCTGTATCTTTGTTTGATTATAATGTTGTATAGTGATGCGTGTTGTGTGCTCCATTGTTGTTGTGTGTGCCTGTGTTACGTGTTCGGATCAAGGAAACATTCCGAAAATATGAGTACGTATTGGTAAGGGAGCCTATGCTTTAGTGTATGTGTGGTGTTGTCGGGTCTGATTTTTGTGATAAGTTTTGTTTTATGTATTGTTTTATGTACGGTATGTTTGTGATTTCGTGTAGGTGTGTTTGGCGTGTGCATCATCCAGAGCTGGCAGCGTATCGTAAACATTTTTTTGGAGACGTTTAAAGGCAGCAGTGCGGTTGCCGAAGCGTTACACCAAACTGGGGCTGCATATGTTAGTATGTGTGCAACCACCGCACTATAGATAGCTACTATAGGGCCATCCACGGAAGATTTCATACGCCATGTCACGACAAACTTAACCTATATGTAATGAATTTAATAAAATGTTCACTATAAAATTATGCAGCCCAAGCACCTGTCACAAAAAAAGACAAAAACACAACACTTCAGTTAGGTACACTGACATAATACACTCTACCAGAGGACCCTGTGTACACACCCATAGCTCGCTTTAAGATCTAGATACGTTCCACGAAACTTGGCCGCAAAGCGAAAAGCCGTATAAGGAATCAATTGTTCTAATACAAATTCACACAAATTTACAAGTTTTTTTGCCGTTACAGCGAAACATTTTAGGCCGTAAATCGAAAACTAGCCTTAATTGAAAATGGCCGTTATAGCGTAATGCCGTATAAAGAGCGGCCGTATAGCGAGGTATGAGTGTATATATATATATATATATATATATATATATATATATATATATATATATATATATATATATATATATATATATATCTATATATATATATAGGGTAAAACGACCAGTTTCGGCACATCGCTAGTAATGGCACAGGTATCAAAAACTTGGTTTTATACGTTTAAAACTGTGCAAATGCGGAGGTATAACAACGATTTAAATATTTATATATAGTTTTAAACAAGAAAAAACCTTTAGAACGTCCATTTTAAAATTATTAATTAAAAAAAAAAACGAAAATTGTTTAGCGATATCAAAATTGTACTTTTCACAGCCATTTCTAGTTAGTTTACGGTTACCATAGCTTAAGCAATTACAATCATATTTACTAGAAAAACGTATTTTTTTAATATGTACCTGGTTAAATAAACTAAATGAATAGTTCATCGAAACATTTCAAATGTTGAATATTGACTTTATTTTATTTTTTAATATTAAAAACACGTGTTCTTTAATTGGTATGAAATTTGAAGAGCGCGCCAATTATAGAAGCACTTTATGCTTACAGCGCTCTTTTATTGTTAGCCGCTTCTATAAAAGGAACGGTAAACAGAGACTCTCTGACAGTAAGCAAGTGAGGTTAGAATATTAATGTTTTTACATATTTCTTATAACAAGAACAAATTTTAACTACAGATAAATAATTCTTTAAAAGGTATGTATCAGTTATTATTTACATTATACGTACACTGAAATTTTATTGTTTATCTCATAAAAAATAAAAATCTAAAACATGACCTATTTAATTTATTTTTGTATTAGTTTGAATAAATTATTTTTATTTTAGTGAAAACTGGTAAAAACAATGACACCGTTAATAAAAAGGATAAAAAGAAGTGTGAAAAATCAAGAATTAGAACCAAAACCTCTTATACAGGTGGGGCAAAACAACCACCCTAATTTCAACAGAGAATTGTGAAGCTAGCAGAGGTCGTAACAGGGTAGGAATGGCGTGAATGGCGGCAGAAAGATATGCCGTGTGTATGTGTTACAAAAGGATTCAGTCGTAAACACAATGTGGACGAACGAGCAGCGCGCTTTTGCCGTGGAAGCATACATACGCGAAAAGGAGTCTGTAATCGCCGCCCAGCACATTTCCATCTTTCTGGCGGTGTAAATAAACAAAATTTTCGATATTGGTGCGAAAACAATCCGAGGGTGATCCACGAGAAGCCTCTGCATAGTGATCGTGTCACAGTTTGGTGCGCAGTTTCCCGAATAGGGATTATCGGGCCTTACTTTTACTACAGGAAAGAAATCGGGCAGTTACCGTCAATTCTGGGCGCTATATGAACATGCTCCAGAATTTTTTTGCCCCTGCTCTTAAAAAACTTGGTCTCGAGAATGTCTGGTTTCAGCAGGACGGGGGGGAAGCCACAGCCCACACAGCGCGGGCATCAATGCTGGTTTTGAAGGAAATGTTCCCCGCGTGCTTTGTCTCCCTGAGAGGAGAC
The DNA here is from genome assembly GCA_944738965.1 of Nebria brevicollis. Lineage (NCBI taxonomy): Eukaryota > Metazoa > Arthropoda > Insecta > Coleoptera > Carabidae > Nebria > Nebria brevicollis. The sequence goes on along the minus strand of OX122902.1, from coordinate 7,009,593 downwards.
AATCCGCACGGAAATTCGCCGTATACCTGAAGAAATGCTTGAAAGGGTTATGCAAAACTTCAAAAGTCGCTTGCAGCAGTGTGTAGACAATGAAGGACAACACTTGGCCGATATGATTTTTAAAACTACATAAGATAAAACTGGCCATGTAACTACTTTATTTTATTGAAATAAATTTTTTGTATCTCGACTCCTTTTTCTTTAATTCACTTGCAAAACTAGGGAGGTTGTTTTGCCCCACCCGGTACACTTGAAAAAATACTTTTATCTGAAATTACAAGATGAAAAGTATTCTTATCTAAAAAAATAAAACTAGAAAAGATTTCAATTTTTCATTGTTCACAAAATTTTAATGCAAGAAAAGTATTAAAAATTTTGATGTAATATACCTATTTATAAGTAATTTTAATATTTCGATTAAAAATTATTATTTAATTAAAATATCATTTGCATTATAGATAAAGAATAATATTGTTGTCTACATTTATAATTTAGAACTTTATAAATATTAAATTTAGCTTTAGATAGGTATAGTACCTACCTCTATAATTTAAAAATTTATAAAATAAAGCTACTGCAAGTGTTTTTTTATAAATATATACCTAAATTTTAGGAAATCCAAGCTAAAATATATAAATTTATAACTATATTTGCCGTGCTAATACTAGAAAGGACTGTTAGCTTAAAGGCAACCACCGTGCCAAAACTGGCATTTTAACATCGAATTATAAATTGTGAACAAAATTACCTAAAACATCAATAAACAATAAAAATTTTTTTTTAACTTTATAAAACTATTAAAGTTTAAAAATTTTCAATTATTATATAAATATATTATCCAGATTTTTTTTAATCCTCAAAAGAGTAGAGAATTTTCTTAACTGTGCCAAAACTGGTCGTTTTACCCCATATATATATATATATATATATATATATATATATATATATATATATATATATATATATATATATATATATATATATATATATATATATATATATATATATATATATATATATATATATATATATATATATATATATATATAT
>OX122902.1:6936996-7008343 GCA_944738965.1 Nebria brevicollis | reverse complement strand
TTTAAAATATAAATTCCAGAGAAATATATTCCTAGCGTATTTTACTAAAATGTTGTAGACCTCCATAAAATATGTTCAGATATTCATACAAATTCGTTTCAAATGAGACATATTGCCGTAATATACGCAAGTAGAAGCTTTAAAATATAAATTCCAGAGAAATATATTTCCTAGCGTATTTTACTAAAATGTTGTAGACCTCCATAAAATATGTTCGGATATTGATACAAATTAGTTTCAAATGAGACATATTGCTGTAACATACGCAAATACAAGCGTTTAAATGCCAATAGCAGAGAAATATATTTCCTTGCGTATTTCATTAAAATGTTGTAGACCTCCATAAAATATGTTCAGATATTGATACAAATTCGTTTCAAATGAGACATATTGCTGTAATATACGCAAATACAAGCGTTAAAATATAAAACCAGAGAAATATATTTCCTAGCGTATTTTACTAAAATGTTGTAGACCTCCATAAAATATGTTCAGATATTCATACAAATTCGTTACAAATGAGACATATTGCTGTAATATACGCAAATACAAGCGTTAAAATATAAATACCAGAGAAGTATATTTCCTAGCGTATTTTACTAAATTGTTGTAGACCTCCATAAAATATGTTCAGATATTGATACAAATTCGTTTCAAATGAGACATATTGCTGTAATATACGCAAATACAAGCGTTAAAATATAAATACCAGAGAAATATATTTCCTAGCGTATTTTACTAAAATGTTGTAGACCTCCATAAAATATGTTCAGATATTGATACAAATTCGTTTCAAATAAGACATATTGCTGTAACATACGCAAATACAAGCGTTAAAATGCCAATAGCAGAGAAATATATTTCCTTGTGTATTACACTAAAATTTTGTAGACCTCCATAAATATGTTCAGATATTCATACAAATTCGTTTCAAATGAGACATATTGCTGTAATATACGCAAATACAAGCGTTAAAATATAAATACCAGGGAAATATATTTCCTAGCGTATTTTACTAAAATGTGTAGACCTCCATAAAATATGTTCAGATATTGATACAAATTCGTTTCAAATGAGACATATTGCTGTAATATACGCAAATCCAAGCGTTGAAATATAAATACCAGAGCAATATATTTCCTAGCGTATTTTTCTAAAATGTTGTAGACCTCCATAAAATATGTTCAGATATTGATACAAATTAGTTTCAAATGAGACACATTGCTGTAACATACACAAATACAAGCGTTAAAATGCCAATAGCAGAGAAATATATTTCCTTGCGTATTTCATTAAAATGTTGTAGACCTCCATAAAATATGTTCAGATATTCATACAAATTCGTTTCAAATGAGACATATTGCCGTAATATACGCAAGTACAAGCTTTAAAATATAAATTCCAGAGAAATATATTTCCTAGCGTATTTTACTAAAATGTTGTAGACCACCATAAAATATGTTCAGATATTGATACAAATTCGTTTCAAATGAGACATATTGCTGTAATATACGCAAATACAAGCGTCAAAATGCCAATAGCAGAGAAATATATTTCCTTGCGTATTTCATTAAAATGTTGTAGACCTCCATAAAATATGTTCAGATATTGATACAAATTCGTTACAAATGAGACATATTGCTGTTATATACGCAAATACAAGCGTTAAAATATAAAACCAGAGAAATATATTTCCTAGCGTATTTTACTAAAATGTTGTAGACCTCCATAAAATATGTTCAGATATTGATACAAATTCGTTTCAAATAAGACATATTGCTGTAACATACGCAAATACAAGCGTTAAAATGCCAATAGCAGAGAAATATATTTCCTTGTGTATTACACTAAAATTTTGTAGACCTCCATAAAATATGTTCAGATATTCATACAAATTCGTTTCAAATGAGACATATTGCTGTAATATACGCAAATACAAGCGTTAAAATATAAATACCAGAGTAATATTTCCTAGCGTATTTTACTAAATAGTTGTAGACCTCTATAAAATATGTTCAGATATTCATACAAATTCGTTTCAAATGAGACATATTGCTTTAATATACGCAAATCCAAGCGTTGAAATATAAATACCAGAGCAATATATTTCCTAGCGTATTTTTCTAAAATGTTGTAGACCTCCATAAAATATGTTCAGATATTGATACAAATTCGTTACAAATGAGACATATTGCTGTAATATACGCAAATACAAGCGTTAAAATATAAAACCAGAGAAATATATTTCCTAGCGTATTTTACTAAAATGTTGTAGACCTCCATAAAATATGTTCAGATATTCATGCAAATTCGTTTCAAATGAGACATATTGCCGTAATATACGCAAGTACAAGCTTAAAAATATAAATTCCAGAGAAATATATTGCCTAGCGTATTTTACTAAAATGTTGTAGACCTCCATAAAATATGTTCAGATATTTATACAAATTCGTTTCAAATGAGACATATTGCTGTAACATACGCAAATACAAGCGTTAAAATGCCAATAGAAGAGAAATATATTTCCTTGCGTATTTCATTAAAATGTTGTAGACCTCCATAAAATATGTTCAGATATTCATACAAATTCGTTACAAATGAGACATATTGCTGTAATATACGCAAGTACAAGCTTTAAAATATAAATTCCAGAGAAATATATTTCCTAGCGTATTTTACTAAAATGTTGTAGACCTCCATAAAATATGTTCAGATATTGATACAAATTCGTTTCAAATGAGACATATTGCTGTAACATACGCAAATACAAGCGCTAAAATGCCAATAGCAGAGAAATATATTTCCTTGCGTATTTCATTAAAATGTTGTAGACCTCCATAAAATATGTTCAGATATTGATACAAATTCGTTTCAAATGAGACATATTGCTGTAATATACGCAAGTACAAGCTTTAAAATATAAATTCCAGAGAAATATATTTCCTAGCGTATTTTACTAAAATGTTGTAGACGACCATAAATATGTTCAGATATTGATACAAATTCGTTTCAAATGAGACATATTGCTGTAACATACGCAAATACAAGCGTTAAAATGCCAATAGCAGAGAAATATATTTCCTTGCGTATTTCATTAAAATGTTGTAGACCTCCATAAAATATGTTCAGATATTCATACAAATTCGTTACAAATGAGACATATTGCTGTAATATACGCAAATAAAAGCGTTAAAATATAAATTCCAGAGAAATATATTTCCTAGCATACTTTTCTAAAATGTGTTAGACCTCCATAAAATATGTTCAGATATTGATACAAATTAGTTTCAAATGAGACATATTGCTGTAACATACACAAATACAAGCGTTAAAATGCCAATAGCAGAGAAATATATTTCCTTGCGTATTTCATTAAAATGTTGTAGACCTCCATAAAATATGTTCAGATATTCATACAAATTCGTTACAAATGAGACATATTGCTGTAATATACGCAAATACAACCGTTAAAATATAAATACCAGAGAAATATATTTCCTAGCGTATTTTACTAAATTGTTGTAGACCTCCATAAAATATGTTCAGATATTGATACAAATTCGTTTCAAATGAGACATATTGCTGTAATATACGCAAATACAAGCGTTAAAATATAAATACCAGAGAAATATATTTCCAAGCGTATTTTACTAAAATGTTATAGACCTCCATAAAATATGTTCAGATATTGATACAAATTCGTTTCAAATGAGACATATTGCTGTAATATACGCAAATACAAGCGTTAAAATATAAATACCAGAGTAATATTTCCTAGCGTATTTTACTAAATAGTTGTAGACCTCTATAAAATATGTTCAGATATTCATACAAATTCGTTTCAAATGAGACATATTGCTGTAATATACGCAAATACAAGAGTTAAAATATAAATACCAGGGAAATATATTTCCTAGCGTATTTTACTAAAATGTTGTGGACCTCCATAAAATATGTTCAGATATTGATACAAATTCGTTTCAAATGAGACATATTGCTGTAATATACGCAAATACAAGCGTTAAAATATAAATACCAGGGAAATATATTTCCTAGCGTATTTTACTAAAATGTGTAGACCTCCATAAAATATGTTCAGATATTGATACAAAATCGTTTCAAATGAGACATATTGCTGTAATATACGCAAATCCAAGCGTTGAAATATAAATACCAGAGCAATATATTTCCTAGCGTATTTTTCTAAAATGTTGTAGACCTCCATAAAATATGTTCAGATATTGATACAAATTAGTTTCAAATGAGACATATTGCTGTAACATACACAAATACAAGCGTTAAAATGCCAATAGCAGAGAAATATATTTCCTTGCGTATTTCATTAAAATGTTGTAGACCTCCATAAAATATGTTCAGATATTCATACAAATTCGTTTCAAATGAGAAATATTGCCGTAATATACGCAAGTACAAGCTTTAAAATATAAATTCCAGAGAAATATATTTCCTAGCGTATTTTACTAAAATGTTGTAGACCACCATAAAATATGTTCAGATATTGATACAAATTCGTGTCAAATGAGACATATTGCTGTAATATACGCAAATACAAGCGTTAAAATGCCAATAGCAGAGAAATATATTTCCTTGCGTATTTCATTAAAATGTTGTAGACCTCCATAAAATATGTTCAGATATTGATACAAATTCGTTACAAATGAGACATATTGCTGTAATATACGCAAATACAAGCGTTAAAATATAAAACCAGAGAAATATATTTCCTAGCGTATTTTACTAAAATGTTGTAGACCTCCATAAAATATGTTCAGATATTCATACAAATTCGTTTCAAATGAGACATATTGCCGTAATATACGCAAGTACAAGCTTTAAAATATAAATTCCAGAGAAATATATTTCCTAGCGTATTTTACTAAAATGTTGTAGACCTCCATAAAATATGTTCAGATATTGATACAAATTCGTTTCAAATGAGACATATTGCTGTAACATACGCAAATACAAGCGTTAAAATGCCAATAGCAGAGAAATATATTTCCTTGCGTATTACACTAAAATGTTGTAGACCTCCATAAAATATGTTCAGATATTCATACAAATTCGTTTCAAATGAGACATATTGCTGTAATATACGCAAATACAAGCGTTAAAATATAAATACCAGAGTAATATTTCCTAGCGTATTTTACTAAAATGTTGTAGACCTCCATAAAATATGTTCAGATATTGATACAAATTCGTTTCAAATGAGACATATTGCTTTAATATACGCAAATCCAAGCGTTGAAATATAAATACTAGAGTAATATATTTCCTAGCGTATTTTTCTAAAATTTTGTAGACCTCCATAAAATATGTTCAGATATTGATACAAATTAGTTTCAAATGAGACATATTGCTGTAACATACACAAATACAAGCGTTAAAATGCCAATAGCAGAGAAATATATTTCCTTGCGTATTTCATTAAAATGTTGTAGACCTCCATAAAATATGTTCAGATAATCATACAAATTCGTTACAAATGAGACATATTGCTGTAATATACGCAAATACAAGCGTTAAAATATAAATTCCAGAGAAATATATTGCTGTAATATACGCAAATACAAGCGTTAAAATATAAATACCAGAGAAATATATTTCCTAGCGTATTTTACTAAAATGTTGTAGACCTCCATAAAATATGTTCAGATATTCATACAAATTCGTTTAAAATGAGACATATTGCCGAAATATACGCAAGTACAAGCTTTAAAATATAAATTCCAGAGAAATATATTTCCTAGCGTATTTTACTAAATTGTTGTAGACCTCCATAAAATATGTTCAGATATTGATACAAATTCGTTTCAAATGAGACATATTGCTGTAACATACGCAATAGCAAATACAAGCGTTAAAATATAAATACCAGAGAAATATATTTCCTAGCGTATTTTACTAAAATGTTGTAGACCTCCATAAAATATGTTCAGATATTCATACAAATTCGTTTCAAATGAGACATATTGCCGTAATATACGCAAGTACAAGCTTTAAAATATAAATTCCAGAGAAATATATTTCCTAGCGTATTTTACTAAATTGTTGTAGACCTCCATAAAATATGTTCAGATATTGATACAAATTCGTTTCAAATGAGACATATTGCTGTAACATACGCAATAGCAAATACAAGCGTTAAAATATAAATACCAGAGAAATATATTTCCTAGCGTATTTTACTAAAATGTTGTAGACCTCCATAAAATATGTTCAGATATTGATACAAATTCGTTTCAAATGAGACATATTGCTGTAATATACGCAAATACAAGCGTTAAAATATAAATACCAGGGAAATATATTTCCTAGCGTATTTTACTAAAATGTTGTGGACCTCCATAAAATATGTTCAGATATTGATACAAATTCGTTTCAAATGAGACATATTGCTGTAATATACGCAAATACAAGCGTTAAAATATAAAAACCAGGGAAATATATTTCCTAGCGTGTTTTACTAAAATGTGTAGCCCTCCATAAAATATGTTCAGATATTGATACAAATTCGTTTCAAATGTGACATATTGCTGTAATATACGCAAATACAAGCGTTAAAATATAAATACCAGGGAAATATATTTCCTAGCGTATTTTACTAAAATGTTGTGGACCTCCATAAAATATGTTCAGATATTGATACAAATTCGTTTCAAATGAGACATATTGCTGTAATATACGCAAATACAAGCGTTTAAATATAAAAACCAGGGAAATATATTTCCTAGCGTGTTTTACTAAAATGTTGTAGACCTCCATAAAATATGTTCAGATATTGATAAAAATTCGTTTCAAATGAGACATAGTGCTGTAACATACGCAAATACAGGTGTTAAAATGCCAATAGCAGAGAAATATATTTCCTTGCGTATTTCATTAAAATGTTGTAGACCTCCATAAAATATGTTCAGATATTGATACAAATTCGTTTCAAATAAGACATATTGCTGTAACATACGCAAATACAAGCGTTAAAATGCCAATAGCAGAGAAATATATTTCCTTGCGTATTACACTAAAATGTTGTAGACCTCCATAAAATATGTTCAGATATTCATGCAAATTCGTTACAAATGAGACATATTGCCGTAATATACGCAAGTACAAGCTTTAAAATATAAATTCCAGAGAAATATATTTCCTAGCGTATTTTACTAAAATGTTGTAGACCTCCATAAAATATGTTCGGATATTGATACAAATTCGTTTCAAATGAGACATATTGCTGTAACATACACAAATAAAAGCGTTAAAATGCCAATAGCAGAGAAATATATTTCCTTGCGTATTTCATTAAAATGTTGTAGACCTCCATAAAATATGTTCAGATATTCATACAAATTCGTTACAAATGAGACATATTGCTGTAATATACGCAAGTACAAGCTTTAAAATATAAATTCCAGAGAAATATATTTCCTAGCATATTTTTCTAAAATGTTGTAGACCTCCATAAAATATGTTCAGATATTGATACAAATTCGTTTCAAATGAGACATATTGCTGTAATATACCCAAATCCGAGCGTTGAAAAATAAAAAACCAGAGAAATATATTTCCTAGCGTATTTTACTAAAATGTTGTAGACCTCCATAAAATATGTTCAAATATTGATACAAATTCGTTTCAAATGAGACATATTGCTGTAACATACGCAAATACAAGCGTTAAAATGCCTATAGCAGAGAAATATATTTCCTTGCGTATTTCATTAAAATGTTGTAGACCTCCATAAAATATGTTCAGATATTCATACAAATTCGTTTCAAATGAGACATATTGCCGTAATATACGCAAGTACAAGCTTTAAAATATAAATTCCAGAGAAATATATTTCCTCGCATATTTTTCTAAAATGTTGTAGACCTCCATAAAATATGTTCAGATATTGATACAAATTCGTTTCAAATGAGACATATTGCTTTAATATACGCAAATCCAAGCGTTGAAATATAAATACCAGAGCAATATATTTCCTAGCGTATTTTTCTAAAATGTTGTAGACCTCCATAAAATATGTTCAGATATTGATAAAAATTAGTTTCAAATGAGACATATTGCTGTAACATACACAAATACAAGCGTTAAAATGCCAATAGCAGAGAAATATATTTCCTTGCGTATTTCATTAAAATGTTGTAGACCTCCATAAAATATGTTCAGATATTGATACAAATTCGTTTCAAATAAGACATATTGCTGTAACATACGCAAATACAAGCGTTAAAATGCCAATAGAAGAGAAATATATTTCCTAGCGTATTTTACTAAAATGTTGTAGACCTCCATAAAATATGTTCAGATATTCATACAAATTCGTTACAAATGAGACATATTGCCGTAATATACGCAAGTAGAAGCTTTAAAATATAAATTCCAGAGAAATATATTTCCTAGCGTATTTTACTAAAATGTTGTAGACCTCCATAAAATATGTTCGGATATTGATACAAATTCGTTTCCAATGAGACATATTGCTGTAATATACGCAAATACAAGCGTTAAAATGCCAATAGCAGAGAAATATATTTCCTAGCGTATTTTACTAAAATGTTGTAGACCTCCATAAAATATGTTCAGATATTCATACAAATTCGTTTCTAATGAGACATATTGCTGTAATATACGCAAATACAAGCGTTAAAATATAAATTCCAGAGAAATATTTTTCCTAGCGTATTTCACTAAAATGTTGTAGACCTCCATAATATATGTTCAGATATTGATACAAATTCGTTTCAAATGAGACATATTGCTGTAATATAAGCAAATACAAGCGTTAAAATATAAATACCAGAGAAATATATTTCCTAGCGTATTTTACTAAAATGTTGTAGACCTCCATAAAATATGTTCAGATATTGATACAAATTCGTTTCAAATAAGACATATTGCTGTAATATAAGCAAATACAAGCGTTAAAATATAAATACCAGAGAAATATATTTCCTAGCGTATTTTACTAAAATGTTGTAGACCTCCATAAAATATGTTCAGATATTGATACAAATTCGTTTCAAATGAGACATATTGCTGTAATACACGCAAATACAAGCGTTAAAATATAAATACCAGAGAAATATATTTCCTAGCGTATTTTACTAAAATGTTGTAGACCTCCATAAAATATGTTCAGATATTGATACAAATTCGTTTCAAATGAGACATATTGCTGTAATATAAGCAAATACAAGCGTTAAAATATAAATACCAGAGAAATATATTTCCTAGCGTATTTTACTAAATAGTTGTAGACCTCCATAAAATATGTTCAGATATTGATACAAATTCGATTCAAATGAGACATATTGCTGTAATATACGCAAATACAAGCGTTAAAATATAAATACCAGAGAAGTATATTTCCTAGCGTATTTTACTAAAATGTTGTAGACCTCCATAAAATATGTTCAGATATTCATGCAAATTCGTTTCAAATGAGACATATTGCCGTAGGTAGGTAGGTAGGTAGGATTAAAATTTAAAGGCGTATCATTCTCTTGGGCTATTCACGCCATAAACTAAATAATGAAATAAACTAACATTTTAAAATATATGTAAAAATAATATTGTAAGCTTAAAATCTATTAAATGTAAAATATTAACTAAGAGGATTTAAAAATGTTTATAAAAATGAATAAAATGTATATGCTTAAAATTGTAAAAATTAAAGTTATTGTAAAATATTATTGAGTGTAAAAAAATACGTGTATAAATAAAATTAATGACAAAACTAGCACTTTTAAATAAAGGCAAATAGACCTGTATTCCTGAGGAACAACACGACTCTGTCAATGAGTGTTGAATGGTCACCAAGGGCCACCGACAGGTCAAGTGACAGACCCGCCCTGTTTCGCTGCTCGGTAAACTGGGAGCACTCCAACAAAACGTGCGCCACTGTCAAAACAGTGTCACACGTTTCGCACATTGGAGCCTCCTCACGGCGCAGTAGATGACCATGCGTCCACCAGGTGTGCCCTATTCGGAGTCTCGCCACAGCGACTTCCTCCTTTCGGGATTCCCTATGGGAAGAATCCCATGGCCTTACGTTGTGCTTAACATTTTTAAGCTTGTTGGAAACTATATGACTCCACCTTTCCTGCCACTGATCCATGATCCGATGCTTAAAATAACCTTTGAGGTCATCAGCAAGCACCCGATCACAATCAATGGTGGCCTTGGACAGAGCTCGCTTAGCTGCTGCATCAGCTGCTTCATTCCCGCGAATACCAACATGACTCGGTACCCAAATAAAGCGTACGATAGACCCTTTTGACGATAGTGTCATCAAGGTTGCTTGTATCTGCTGCAAGAGAGGATGTTTAGGGTACAAAGAATCAATCGCTTTCAAAGCGCTCATTGAGTCTGACACAATAACAAAAGAATTACGTGCGAGTCTGCAAATATAGAGAAGTGCTTGGTAGAGTGCATACAGCTCTGCCGTGTATACGGACGAGAGTTTGTGAAGACGAAACTCACATGCACCTCTTGCCGATATATAAGCACATGCAACCCTGTCGTTGCTCTTCGAACCGTCCGTGTAAATGCGAATCCATTGCCGATAGTTGGCAATGATTCGAGCAAACTCACGTTGGAACAGAATGGGTGGAGTAGCGGATCGATCCAGCTTTGAAAGCGCATAGTTGGTATTCGGACGGGAGAATGTCCATGGTGGAAAGGGGCTGAAAGAAGTGTCTGGGGTTGAAGGAAGTTCAAAAGTAACCTCTCTAAAAGTATTGCGAGATCTGATAGAAAAGGAACCCACCGAACGAGCCCTTCTGTCATAAATCTCCGCAAACTGATGACCAAAGACAGTGTCAAAATCCAGGTGATATGGTTTCGACTTCATGGCTGCCTTGTAGTTCATGGTCAAAAGCCTGCGACGATCATACAGAGAAGGCTCGCCAGCTTCGCACAGTACACTTGGTAATGGGCTGGTACGAAAAGCACCAGTAGCAAGACGAATACCAGTATGGTGTATCGTATCAATGGTTTTGATAACGGATGGCCTGGCAGACGCGTAAGCGATACAGCCATAGTCCAGCTTGGAGCGTATCAAAGCCCGATACAGGCGCAGCATAGAAATTCTATCGGCACCCCACGATTTGGAAGAAAGAACTCGCAATAGATTCAGAGAAAGCCGACATTTTGCCTTCAAAGCCACAAAATGGGCACGCCAGTTAAGCTTCTTGTCAAATAGAAGACCAAGAAAACGGACAGTTTCCACAAATGGAAGATCAGTACCGTTGAGAGAGAGAACAGGATCTAAGTTAAGGTGACGGCGTTGACAAAAGTGAATGCACTCTGTCTTGGCCGCAGAAAATACGAAACCTTGCTCAGTAGCCCAGGTATGAAGACGATTGATTGTTAACTGCAGCTGACGCTCTATGGAAGCCATATTGCGAGAACTGTAGAAAATCGCCAAGTCGTCCACGTACAGGGATCCCAGCACAGGTGAACGAATACATTGTGCAACACCGTTGATGGCCACGGCAAACAACGTGACACTCAGAATAGACCCTTGCGGTACTCCGTTTTCTTGAGTAAAAATGTTGGAGAGGTCATTTCCCACACGAACTTGAAACTTCCTTAAGGAAAGAAAGCTTTCAAGAAATATGGGAAGATTACCTCTCAAGCCCCAGGAGTGTAAAGTGCGCATAATACCAAAACGCCATGTGGTATCATAGGCCCGGGCTATATCAAAAAACACAGCTACAATATGTTGCTTGTTGAGAAAAGCATCCCGGATGGTTGATTCAAGTCTTACCAGGTGGTCTGCAGTGGAACGGTAACGGCGGAAGCCGCACTGGATGTTATCCAACAGGTTGTTTGATTCCAGGAACCAAACAAGACGCCTGTTGATCATGCGTTCCAAGAGCTTGCAGACACAACTGGTAAGCGAGACTGGGCGATAGCTAGATGGCAGTGTTTTGTCTTTTCCAGGCTTTGGGATTGGTACAATGATCGCATCACGCCATGGTGTTGGGCAGATACCGGAAAACCAAATGCGATTATACATTTGTAAAAGAAATGTTTTTCCAGCAGGATTCAAATGGCGAAGCATCTGGTAGTGAATAGAATCAGGTCCAGGAGCGCTGTCGTGAGAATCTGAAATCGCACTTTCAAGTTCATCCACGCTGAAAGAAAGATTGTAGATTTCATCGCCCGGCGAAACAAAATTGAGACATTGACGTTCCAAGATTGATTTTCGAGCGAGGAACTCAGCTGGATAGTGATTGGAACTTGAAGTATCCGCGAAAGTGGATGCTATAATATTAGCAACATCAGACCGACAGGTAATGACATTGCCATTGATTTTTAGGCCAGAAACAGTGCTAGATTTTGAGCGGCCAGATATATTTCTGACCCTCTCCCATACCTTTGAAACTGGAGTGGAGGTTGTAATGGAAGAAATGTATTTCTGCCATGACGCTTTCTTACTCTTCCGAACAATTCTTCTAGCTTTTGCCTTGGCTTGGAAGAACTGGATCATATTCTCGGTGGTTGGAAATCGCCTGAAATGGCGAAAAATACGTCGTTTTTCTCGGATAGCAATCTTGCACTCATCGTTCCACCAGGGAACGGGTATTCTATTAGAATGAATAGGTGTTAGAGGAATACTCTCTTGTGCAGCAGACTTGATTGCATCCGTGAAATACCGAACATGGTCGTCCACGTCAACAAAATCATTTTCACCAAATACGGCCAACTCCGAGAACAGATTCCAATCTGCTCGCTTTAAAGCCCATTTCGGACAACGAGCATCAGAATCTGAGCTCTGCAAAACTTTCAGAATGATCGGAAAGTGGTCACTTTGATGCAAGTCCGAGTGCACATGCCACTCAAACAATGGAGCTATTGCTGCAGAACAGATCGTTAGATCAATCGCAGTGAAAGATCTCCACGCGGCAGAAAAATGTGTCATACTACCATCATTTAAGATGACATGTGTACTTGCGGTGAATAGGTGTTCCAAGCGTCTACCGCGTTGATTAATCATACCTGATCCCCATTCAGGATTATGAGCGTTGAAGTCGCCCATAAGAATGAATGGAGCAGGTAATTGATCAATCAATTCAACGATATCACGCATATCGACATTGTCGTTTGGCGGAAGATAGATAGAACATAAAGTGACCAGAAAAGGAATAGCAACACGGACAGCAACAGCTTGTAATTCAGAATTCAAAGCAATCTCCTCACAATACGCACTTTCGCGAACCAGAATCGCTACTCCACCACGAGCTTGGCCATCAGTAGGCACATTAGTACGAAATACTGAGAAACCTCGTAGTGAAACAGCTCTGGTGTCTTGAAAATGTGTTTCTTGTAAGCAAATGCAAGAGGGAGTCTGCTCGGCATTGAGAGCTTTAAATTCTTCAAAATGGCTGTAGAAACCATTACAATTCCATTGTAGTATGGGAGGCATTATTGAGTAATGGAAGATTTATCTCGCTCTGGCCTGGAAAGTTTAATTGTTGTTACTTCCATTGGAGAAGAGGATCTCGAAGAATGAGATCCCTTGCTTGAAGAAAATTTGGAGATGGAAGAACTTGAAACATCAGATGTTTCTCGTACCTCCATTGTATTTTTCTTTGAACAAATTTTCGGCGGAGTAGATGGACTTGCCTTTAAATGGGTAATTTTTATCTTTGGCTTGGCTTTTGTATTTTTTTGACATGTAATTTTGGTAGCTGGTTTCGAAATAGATTTTAAATTGGGAGTAACATTGGATTTGGGAATATTTGTTTTAACAGGAGTTAATTTTGTAAGGGTTGTAGTAATATTAGGGGAAGGAACAGTGTCTGTTTGAATGCCAATAGATTTTGTAATGACAGTTGTTGCTGCGATTGAAGCGAAAGAACGGCTAAACACAGGACTAGACTGTGCTTTGAATTTCTTCCGTGCGTCGAAATAGGAAAGTTTATCAACAATTTTGATTTCAATAATATTTTTTTCTTCCTGATTGCGTGGGCAATCAGAAAAAAAAGATGGATGATTGCCAGTACAATTTACGCAGCGGACCGGACCCTTACATTCCTCGCCCAAATGCTCCTGCTCACTGCACCGTGGACACACAGCCTGTGCGTCACAACGAGATGCAGTGTGCCCGAACTTCTGGCATTTAAAGCAACGCATTGGTCGAGGAAAGTATGGTCTCACAGAGCAACTATGAAAGCCAACCTTAATCTTTTCTGGAAGCTTGTCCAGCGCGAAAGTTAATACAACAGATGTGGTATTCTTTACCTCACCGTTTTTCTTTGTAGTAAGCCGTCGACACGTTATAACGCCTTGGCTCGCAAGTTCTCGCGTACACTCATCCATCCCAACATATAACAGGTCGTAACAAGATATTACGCCCTGACACGTGTTGAGGGATTTGTGAGCTTCGACTGCTATTGGCATGCCAAATAAAACATTCGCTTTTAACAAAGCCTTCGTTTGTGACGAATTAGCCGTTTCCACAAGGAGCGTTCCATCACGAAGCCGTTTGGTGGATTTTGGTTCTCCACCAGCCAACTCGTTCAGGGACCTCGCTAAGCCAAAACAGGAGATTTCCGAAATTGATTTTCCTTCTTCGGTCCTCTTTAGAACAAGATACTTGGGCGAAATTTATTTTCGCCCTTTAAGAAATTTTCTCCCTCGTCCGATAACGGACGAGATCTTTTTGGGGGAGGGGCCCCCGGGGTTTTAATTTTGTTTGCCATAAACAAATAGAACGTTTCATCTTCTGGTCTCCCCACCCACCACGGAGCCACAATTTGGGACGTCACACCACAAACTGGTGTGATCGCCAGGGCTAACCAGGAGATATAGTCCCCCTCACCTGGCAATAAGCTTCAGAACGCTGCGAGCCACTCTCTCCAACGTCTGAAGACTTACCTCCAGGGTCGTGGGACTCACCTTACCGGTACACAGAACGTAACGGCAAGCCGATTGGTCAGATAGGGTTAGTATCAGACCGCCCGTTTCGCAAGAATCCGAAGCCAAAGAGGTGTGTTGCGTGTAAGCTCAACCACCAGGATCATCTTCTCCTTCCTTACGGGTCTCCACGCACAACAAACACGCGGGTGAGCAAAAGAATAAGAAATAAAAGTCCGCAGAAGATTGGCTCACTAATCTTCCGGTAAAAGTTCAGATGGAACTGTGTGTTTTTTACGAGGTACCTTCCTCGCCCATTGGTCGCCTCTTACGACCAGCAGAGGTGCTGCGGGTAAATTCTAACCCCCACCCGCAGGGGGGTTATGTTCAGATATTCATACAAATTCGTTTCAAATGAGACATATTGCTGTAATATACGCAAATACAAGCGTTAAAATATAAATACCAGAGAAATATATTTCCTAGCGTATTTTACTAAATAGTTGTAGACCTCCATAAAATATGTTCAGATATTCATACAAATTCGTTACAAATGAGACATATTGCTGTAATATACGCAAATACAAGCGTTAAAATATAAATACCAGAGAAATATATTTCCTAGCGTATTTTACTAAAATGTTGTAGACCTCCATAAAATATGTTCAGATATTCATACAAATTCGTTTCAAATGAGACATATTGCCGTAATATACGCAAGTAGAAGCTTTAAAATATAAATTCCAGAGAAATATATTTCCTAGCGTATTTTACTAAAATGTTGTAGACCTCCATAAAATATGTTCAGATATTGATACAAATTCGTTTCAAATGAGACATATTGCTGTAACATACGCAAATACAAGCGTTAAAATGCCAATAGCAGAGAAATATATTTCCTTGCGTATTTCATTAAAATGTTGTAGACCTCCATAAAATATGTTCAGATATTGATACAAATTCGTTTCAAATGAGACATATTGCTGTAATATACGCAAATACAAGCGTTAAAATATAAAACCAGAGAAATATATTTCCTAGCGTATTTTACTAAAATGTTGTAGACCTCCATAAAATATGTTCAGATATTCATACAAATTCGTTACAAATGAGACATATTGCTGTAATATACGCAAATACAAGCGTTAAAATATAAATACCAGAGAAATATATTTCCTAGCGTATTTTACTAAATTGTTGTAGACCTCCATAAAATATGTTCAGATATTGATACAAATTCGTTTCAAATGAGACATATTGCTGTAATACACGCAAATACAAGCGTTAAAATATAAATACCAGAGAAATATAATTCCTAGCGTATTTTACTAAAATGTTGTAGACCTCCATAAAATATGTTCAGATATTGATACAAATTCGTTTCAAATAAGACATATTGCTGTTACATACGCAAATACAAGCGTTAAAATGCCAATAGCAGAGAAATATATTTCCTTACGTATTACACTAAAATGTTGTAGATATATATAAATATGTTCAGATATTCATACAAATTTGTTTCAAATGAGACATATTGCCGTAATATACGCAAGTACAAGCTTTAAAATATAAATTCCAGAGAAATATATTTCCTAGCATTATTTTCTAAAATGTTGTAGACCTCAATAAAATATGTTCAGATATTGATACAAATTCGTGTCAAAAGAGACATATTGCTGTAATATACGCAAATATAAGCGTTGAAATATAAATACCAGAGAAATATATTTCCTAGCGTATTTTTCTAAAATGTTGTAGACCTCCATAAAATATGTTCAGATATTGATACAAATTAGTTTCAAATAAGACATATTGCTGTAACATACACAAATACAAGCGTTAAAATGCCAATAGCAGAGAAATATATTTCCTTGCGTATTACACTAAAATGTTGTAGACCTCCATAAAATATGTTCAGATATTCATACAAATTCGTTTCAAATGAGACATATTGCTGTAATATACGCAAATACAAGCGTTAAAATATAAATACCAGAGTAATATATTTCCTAGCTTATTTTACTAAAATGTGTAGACCTCCATAAAATATGTTCAGCTATTGATACAAATTCGTTTCAAATGAGACATATTGCTGTAACATACGCAAATACAAGCGTTAAAATGCCAATAGCAGAGAAATATATTTCCTTGCGTAATTCGTTAAAATGTTGTAGACCTCCATAAAATATGTGCAGATATTCATACAAATTCGTTACAAATGAGACATATTGCTGTAATATACGCAAGTAGAAGCTTTAAAATATAAATTCCAGAGAAATATATTTCCTAGCGTATTTTACTAAAATGTTGTAGACCTCCATAAAATATGTTCAGATATTGATACAAATTCGTTTCAAATGACACATATTGCTGTAATATACGCAAATACAAGGGTTAAAATATAAAACCAGAGAAATATATTTCCTAGCGTATTTTACTAAAATGTTGTAGACCTCCATAAAATATGTTCAGATATTCATACAAATTCGTTTCAAATGAGACATATTGCCGTAATATACGCAAGTAGAAGCTTTAAAATATAAATTCCAGAGAAATATATTTCCTAGCGTATTTTACTAAAATGTTGTAGACCTCCATAAAATATGTTCAGATATTGATACAAATTCGTTTCAAAAGAGACATATTGCTGTAATATACGCAAATACAAGCTTTAAAATATAAATTCCAGAGAAATATATTTCCTAGCGTATTTTACTAAAATGTTGTAGACCTCCATAAAATATGTTCAGATATTGATACAAATTCGTTTCAAATGAGACATATTGCTGTAACATACGCAAATACAAGCGTTAAAATGCCAATAGCAGAGAAATATATTTCCTTACGTATTACACTAAAATGTTGTAGATATATATAAATATGTTCAGATATTCATACAAATTTGTTTCAAATGAGACATATTGCCGTAATATACGCAAGTACAAGCTTTAAAATATAAATTCCAGAGAAATATATTTCCTAGCATATTTTTCTAAAATGTTGTAGACCTCAATAAAATATGTTCAGATATTGATTCAAATTCGTTTCAAAAGAGACATATTGCTGTAATATACGCAAATACAAGCGTTGAAATATAAATACCAGAGAAATATATTTCCTAGCGTATTTTTCTAAAATGTTGTAGACCTCCATAAAATATGTTCAGATATTGATACAAATTAGTTTCAAATAAGACATATTGCTGTAACATACACAAATACAAGCGTTAAAATATAAATACCAGAGCAATATAATTCCTAGCGTAGTTTTCTAAAATGTTGTAGACCTCCATAAAATATGTTCAGATATTGATACAAATTCGTTTCAAATGAGACATATTGCTGTAACATACGCAAATACAAGCGTTAAAATGTCAATAGCAGAGAAATATATTTCCTTGCGTATTTCATTAAAATGTTGTAGACCTCCATAAAATATGTTCAGATATTCATACAAATTCGTTTCAAATGAGACATATTGCTGTAATATACGGAAATACAAGCGTTAAAATATAAATACCAGAGAAATATATTTCCTAGCGTAGTTTACTAAATTGTTGTAGACCTCCATAAAATATGTTCAGATATTGATACAAATTCGTTTCAAATGAGACATATTGCTGTAATATACGCAAATACAAGTGTTAAAATATAAATACCAGAGAAATATATTTCCTAGCGTATTTTACTAAAATGTTGTAGACCTCCATAAAATATGTTCAGATATTCATACAAATTCGTTTCAAATGAGACATATTGCTGTAACATACACTAATACAAGCGTTAAAATGCCTATAGCAGAGAAATATATTTCCTTGCGTATTTCATTAAAATGTTGTAGACCTCTATAAAATATGTTCAGATATTCATACAAATTCGTTTCAAATGAGACATATTGCTGTAATATACGCAAATACAAGCATTAAAATATAAATACCAGAGAAATATATTTCCTGGCGTATTTTACTAAATTGTTGTAGACCTCCATAAAATATGTTCAGATATTGATACAAATTGGTTTCAAATGAGACATATTGCTGTAATATACGCAAATACAAGCGTTAAAATATAAAACCAGAGAAATATATTTCCAACGTATTTTACTAAAATGTTGTAGACCTCCATAAAATATGTTCAGATATTCATACAAATTCGTTTCAAATGAGACATATTGCCGTAATATACGCAAGTACAAGCGTTAAAATATAAATACCAGAGCAATATATTTCCTAGCGTATTTTACTAAATTGTTGTAGACCTCCATAAAATATGTTCAGATATTGATACAAATTCGTTTCAAATGAGACATATTGCTGTAACATACGCAAATACAAGCGTTAAAATGCCAATAGCAGAGAAATATATTTCCTTGCGTATTACACTAAAATGTTGTAGACCTCCATAAAATATGTTCAGATATTCATACAAATTCGTTTCAAATGAGACATATTGCCGTAATATACGCAAGTAGAAGCTTTAAAATATAAATTCCAGAGAAATATATTTCCTAGCGTATTTTACTAAAATGTTGTAGACCTCCATAAAATATGTTCAGATATTGATACAAATTCGTTTCAAATGAGACATATTGCTGTAACATACGCAAATACAAGCGTTAAAATGCCAATAGCAGAGAAATATATTTCCTTGCGTATTTCATTAAAATGTTGTAGACCTCCATAAAATATGTTCAGATATTGATACAAATTCGTTTCAAATGAGACATATTGCTGTAATATACGCAAATACAAGCGTTAAAATATAAAACCAGAGAAATATATTTCCTAGCGTATTTTACTAAAATGTTGTAGACCTCCATAAAATATGTTCAGATATTCATACAAATTCGTTACAAATGAGACATATTGCTGTAATATACGCAAATACAAGCGTTAAAATATAAATACCAGAGAAATATATTTCCTAGCGTATTTTACTAAATTGTTGTAGACCTCCATAAAATATGTTCAGATATTGATACAAATTCGTTTCAAATGAGACATATTGCCGTAATATACGCAAGTACAAGCTTTAAAATATAAATTCCAGAGAAATATATTTCCTAGCATATTTTTCTAAAATGTTGTAGACCTCAATAAAATATGTTCAGATATTGATACAAATTCGTTTCAAATGAGACATATTGCTGTAATATACGCAAATACAAGCGTTAAAATATAAATACCAGAGACATATAATTCCTAGCGTATTTTAATAAAATGTTGTAGACCTCCATAAAATATGTTCAGATATTGATACAAATTCGTTTCAAATGAGACATATTGCTGTAATATACGCAAGTACAAGCTTGAAAATATAAATTCTAGAAAAATATATTTCCTAGCGTATTTTACTAAAATGTTGTAGACCTCCATAAAATATGTTCAGATATTCATACAAATTCGTTTCAAATGAGACATATTGCTGTAATATACGCAAATACAAGCGTTAAAATATAAATACCAGAGCAATATATTTCCTAGCGTATTTTACTAAATTGTTGTAGACCTCCATAAATTATGTTCAGATATTGATACAAATTCATTTCAAATGAGACATATTGCTGTAATATACGCAAATACAAGCGTTAAAATATAAATACCAGAGAAATATATTTCCTAGCGTATTTTACTAAAATGTTGTAGACCACCATAAAATATGTTCAGATATTGATACAAATTCGTTTCAAATGAGACATATTGCTGTAACATACGCAAATACAAGCGTTAAAATGCCAATAGCAGAGAAATATATTTCCTTGCGTATTTCATTAAAATGTTGTAGACCTCCATAAAATATGTTCAGATATTGATACAAATTCGTTACAAATGAGACATATTGCTGTAATATACGCAAATACAAGCGTTAAAATATAAAACCAGAGAAATATATTTCCTAGCGTATTTTACTAAAATGTTGTAGACCTCCATAAAATATGTTCAGATATTGATACAAATTCGTTTCAAATGAGACATATTGCTGTAATATACGCAAATACAAGCGTTATAATATAAATACCAGAGAAATATAATTCCTAGCGTATTTTACTAAAATGTTGTAGACCTCCATAAAATATGTTCAGATATTGATAAAAATTCGTTTCAAATGAGACATATTGCTGTAACATACGCAAATACAAGCGTTAAAATGCCAATAGCAGAGAAATATATCTCCTTGCGTATTTCATTAAAATGTTGTAGACCTCCATAAAATATGTTCAGCTATTGATACAAATTCGTTTCAAATGAGACATATTGCTGTAATATACGCAAGTACAAGCTTTAAAATATAAATTCTAGAGAAATATATTTCCTAGCGTATTTTACTAAAATGTTGTAGACCTCCATAAAATATGTTCAGATATTCATACAAATTCGTTTCAAATGAGACATATTGCTGTAATATACGCAAATACAAGCGTTAAAATATAAATACCAGAGCAATATATTTCCTAGCGTATTTTACTAAATTGTTGTAGACCTCCATAAAATATGTTCAGATATTGATACAAATTCATTTCAAATGAGACATATTGCTGTAATATACGCAAATACAAGCGTTAAAATATAAATACCAGAGAAATATATTTCCTAGCGTATTTTACTAAAATGTTGTAGACCTCCATAAAATATGTTCAGATATTGATACAAATTCGTTTCAAATGAGACATATTGCTGTAACATACGCAAATACAAGCGTTAAAATGCCAATAGCAGAGAAATATATTTCCTTGCGTATTTCATTAAAATGTTGTAGACCTCCATAAAATATGTTCAGATATTCATACAAATTCGTTACAAATGAGACATATTGCTGTAATATACGCAAATACAAGCGTTAAAATATAAAACCAGAGAAATATATTTCCTAGCGTATTTTACTAAAATGTTGTAGACCTCCATAAAATATGTTCAGATATTCATACAAATTCGTTTCAAATGAGACATATTGCTGTAACATACGCAAATACAAGCGTTAAAATGCCAATAGCAGAGAAATATATTTCCTTGCGTATTTCATTAAAATGTTGTAGACCTCCATAAAATATGTTCAGATATTGATAAAAATTCGTTTCAAATAAGACATATTGCTGTAACATACGCAAATACAAGCGTTAAAATGCCAATAGCAGAGAAATATATTTCCTTGCGTATTACACTAAAATGTTGTAGATATATATAAATATGTTCAGATATTCATACAAATTTGTTTCAAATGAGACATATTGCCGTAATATACGCAAGTACAAGCTTTAAAATATAAATTCCAGAGAAATATATTTCCTAGCATATTTTTCTAAAATGTTGTAGACCTCAATAAAATATGTTCAGATATTGATACAAATTCGTTTCAAAAGAGACATATTGCTGTAATATACGCAAATACAAGCGTTGAAATATAAATACCAGCGAAATATATTTCCTAGCGTATTTTACTAAATTGTTGTAGACCTCCATAAACTATGTTCAGATATTGATACAAATTCGTTTCAAAAGAGACATATTGCTGTAATATACGCAAATACAAGCGTTGAAATATAAATACCAGAGAAATATATTTCCTAGCGTATTTTTCTAAATTGTTGTAGACCTCCATAAAATATGTTCAGATATTGATACAAATTAGTTTCAAATAAGACATATTGCTGTAACATACACATATACAAGCGTTAAAATGCCAATAGCAGAGAAATATATTTCCTTGCGTATTTCATTAAAATGTTGTAGACCTCCATAAAATATGTTCAGATATTGATACAAATTCGTTTCAAATGAGACATATTGCTGTAATATACGCAAATACAAGCGTTAAAATATAAAACCAGAGAAATATATATATTCAGAATGAGACATATTGCTGTAATATACGCAAATACAAGCGTTAAAATATAAATACCAGAGAAATATATTTCCTAGCGTATTTTACTAAAATGTTGTAGACCTCCATAAAATATGTTCAGATATTGATACAAATTCGTTTCAAATGAGACATATTGCTGTAATATCCGCAGATACAAGCGTTGAAATATAAATACCAGAGCAATATATTTCCTAGCGTATTTTTTTAAATGTTGTAGACCTCCATAAAATATGTTCAGATATTGATACAAATTAGTTTCAAATGAGACATATTGCTGTAACATACACAAATACAAGCGTTAAAATGCCAATAGCAGGGTAATATATTTCCTTGCGTATTTCATTAAAATGTTGTAGACCTCCATAAAATATGTTCAGATATTGATACAAATTCGTTTCAAATGAGACATATTGCTGTAACATACACAAATACAAGCGTTAAAATGTCAATAGCAGGGTAATATATTTCCTTGCGTATTTCATTAAAATGTTGTAGACCTCCATAAAATATGTTCAGATATTGATACAAATTCGTTTCAAATGAGACATATTGCTGTAATATACGCAAATACAAGCGTTAAAATATAAAACCAGAGAAATATATTTCCTAGCGTATTTTACTAAAATGTTGTAGACCTCCATAAAATATGTTCAGATATTCATACAAATTCGTTTCAAATGAGACATATTGCTGTAATATACGCAAATACAAGCGTTAAAATATAAATATCAGAGCAATATATTTCCTAGCGTATTTTACTAAATTGTTGTAGACCTCCATAAAATATGTTCAGATATTGATACAAATTCATTTCAAATGACACATATTGCTGTAATATACGCAAATACAAGCGTTAAAATATAAATACCAGAGAAATATATTTCCTAGCGTATTTTACTAAAATGTTGTAGACCACCATAAAATATGTTCAGATATTGATACAAATTCGTTTCAAATGAGACATATTGCTGTAACATACGCAAATACAAGCGTTAAAATGCCAATAGCAGAGAAATATATATCCTTGCGTATTTCATTAAAATGTTGTAGACCTCCATAAAATATGTTCAGATATTGATACAAATTCGTTACAAATGAGACATATTGCTGTAATATACGCAAATACAAGCGTTAAAATATAAAACCAGAGAAATATATTTCCTAGCGTATTTTACTAAAATGTTGTAGACCTCCATAAAATATGTTCAGATATTGATACAAATTCGTTTCAAATGAGACATATTGCTGTAACATACGCAAATACAAGCGTTAAATTGCCAATAGCAGAGAAATATATTTCCTTGCGTATTACACTAAAATGTTGTAGACCTCCATAAAATATGTTCAGATATTAATACAAATTCGTTTCAAATGAGACATATTGCTGTAATATACGCAAATACAAGCGTTAAAAATATAAATACCAGAGTAATATATTTCCTAGCTTATTTTACTAAAATGTGTAGACCTCCATAAAATATGTTCAGCTATTGATACAAATTCGTTTCAAATGAGACATATTGCTGTAACATACGCAAATACAAGCGTTAAAATGCCAATAGCAGAGACATATATTTCCTTGCGTATTTCATTGAAATGTTGTAGACCTCCATAAAATATGTTCAGATATTGATACAAATTCGTTACAAATGAGACATATTGCTGTAATATACGCAAATACAAGCGTTAAAATATAAAACCAGAGAAATATATTTCCTAGCGTATTTTACTAAAATGTTGTAGACCTCCATAAAATATGTTCAGATATTGATACAAATTCGTTTCAAATGAGACATATTGCTGTAACATACGCAAATACAAGCGTTAAATTGCCAATAGCAGAGAAATATATTTCCTTGCGTATTACACTAAAATGTTGTAGATCTCCATAAAATATGTTCAGATATTCATACAAATTCGTTTCAAATGAGACATATTGCCGTAATATACGCAAGTACAAGCTTTAAAATATAAATTCCAGAGAAATATATTTCCTAGCATATTTTTCTAAAATGTTGTAGACCTCAATAAAATATGTTCAGATATTGATACAAATTCGTTTCAAAAGAGACATATTGCTGTAATATACGCAAATACAAGCGTTGAAATATAAATACCAGAGAAATATATTTCCTAGCGTATATTTCTAAAATGTTGTAGACCTCCATAAAATATGTTCAGATATTGATACAAATTAGTTTCAAATAAGACATATTGCTGTAACATACACAAATACAAGCGTTAAAATGCCAATAGCAGAGAAATATATTTCCTTGCGTATTACACTAAAATGTTGTAGACCTCCATAAAATATGTTCAGATATTCATACAAATTCGTTTCAAATGAGACATATTGCTGTAATATACGCAAATACAAGCGTAAAAATATAAATACCAGAGTAATATATTTCCTAGCTTATTTTAATAAAATGTGTAGACCTCCATAAAATATGTTCAGCTATTGATACAAATTCGTTTCAAATGAGACATATTGCTGTAACATACGCAAATACAATCGTTAAAATGCCAATAGCAGAGAAATATATTTCCTTGCGTAATTCATTAAAATGTTGTAGACCTCCATAAAATATGTTCAGATATTCATACAAATTCGTTACAAATGAGACATATTGCTGTAATATACGCAAATACAAGCGTTAAAATATAAATACCAGAGAAATATATTTCCTAGCGTATTTTACTAAATTGTTGTAGACCTCCATAAAATATGTTCAGATATTGATACAAATTCGTTTCAAATGAGACATATTGCTGTAATATACGCAAATACAAGGGTTAAAATATAAAACCAGAGAAATATATTTCCTAGCGTATTTTACTAAAATGTTGTAGACCTCCATAAAATATGTTCAGATATTCATACAAATTCGTTTCAAATGAGACATATTGCCGTAATATACGCAAGTACAAGCTTTAAAATATAAATTCCAGAGAAATATATTTCCTAGCGTATTTTACTAAAATGTTGTAGACCTCCATAAAATATGTTCAGATATTGATACAAATTCGTTTCAAATGAGACATATTGCTGTAACATACGCAAATACAAGCGTTAAAATGCCAATAGCAGAGAAATATATTTCCTTGCGTATTTCATTAAAATGTTGTAGACCTCCATAAAATATGTTCAGATATTGATACAAATTCGTTTCAAATGAGACATATTGCTGTAATATACGCAAATACAAGCGTTAAAATATAAAACCAGAGAAATATATTTCCTAGCGTATTTTACTAAAATGTTGTAGACCTCCATAAAATATGTTCAGATATTCAT
Source organism: Nebria brevicollis (assembly GCA_944738965.1). Taxonomy (NCBI): domain Eukaryota; kingdom Metazoa; phylum Arthropoda; class Insecta; order Coleoptera; family Carabidae; genus Nebria; species Nebria brevicollis. Next base: position 6,982,294 of record OX122902.1, on the reverse strand, counting down.
ACAAATTCGTTACAATTGAGACATATTGCTGTAATATACGCAAATACAAGCGTTAAAATATAAATACCAGAGAAATATATTTCCTAGCGTATTTTACTAAATTGTTGTAGACCTCCATAAAATATGTGCAGATATTGATACAAATTCGTTTCAAATGAGACATATTGCTGTAATATACGCAAATACAAGCGTTAAAATATAAATACCAGAGAAATATAATTCCTAGCGTATTTTACTAAAATGTTGTAGACCTCCATAAAATATGTTCAGATATTGATACAAATTCGTTTCAAATAAGACATATTGCTGTAACATACGCAAATACAAGCGTTAAAATGCCAATAGCAGAGAAATATATTTCCTTGCGTATTACACTAAAATGTTGTAGATATATATAAATATGTTCAGATATTCATACAAATTTGTTTCAAATGAGACATATTGCTGTAATATACGCAAATACAAGCGTTAAAATATAAATACCAGAGCAATATATTTCCTAGCGTAGTTTTCTAAAATGTTGTAGACCTCCATAAAATATGTTCAGATATTGATACAAATTCGTTTCAAATGAGACATATTGCTGTAACATACGCAAATACAAGCGTTAAAATGCCAATAGCAGAGAAATATATTTCCTTGCGTATTTCATTAAAATGTTGTAGACCTCCATAAAATATGTTCAGATATTCATACAAATTCGTTTCAAATGAGACATATTGCTGTAATATACGCAAATACAAGCGTTAAAATATAAATACCAGAGAAATATATTTCCTAGCGTAGTTTACTAAATTGTTGTAGACCTCCATAAAATATGTTCAGATATTGATACAAATTCGTTTCAAATGAGACATATTGCTGTAGTATACGCAAATACAAGCGTTAAAATATAAATACCAGAGAAATATATTTCCTAGCGTATTTTACTAAAATGTTGTAGACCTCCATAAAATATGTTCAGATATTCATACAAATTCGTTTCAAATGAGACATATTGCTGTAACATACGCAAATACAAGCGTTAAAATGCCTATAGCAGAGAAATATATTTCCTTGCGTATTTCATTAAAATGTTGTAGACCTCCATAAAATATGTTCAGATATTCATACAAATTCGTTTCAAATGAGACATATTGCTGTAATATACGCAAATACAAGCATTAAAATATAAATACCAGAGAAATATATTTCCTAGCGTATTTTACTAAATTGTTGTAGACCTCCATAAAATATGTTCAGATATTGATACAAATTGGTTTCAAATGAGACATATTGCTGTAATATACGCAAATACAAGCGTTAAAATATAAAACCAGAGAATTATATTTCCAACGTATTTTACTAAAATGTTGTAGACCTCCATAAAATATGTTCAGATATTCATACAAATTCGTTTCAAATGAGACATATTGCCGTAATATACGCAAGTACAAGCGTTAAAATATAAATACCAGAGAAATATATTTCCTAGCGTATTTCACTAAAATGTTGTAGACCTCCATAAAATATGTTCAGATATTGATACAAATTCGTTTCAAATGAGACATATTGCTGTAACATACGCAAATACAAGCGTTATAATGCCAATAGCAGAGAAAAATATTTCCTTGCGTATTTCACTAAAATGTTGTAGACCTCCATAAAATATGTTCAGATATTCATACAAATTCGTTTCAAATGAGACATATTGCTGTAATATACGCAAATACAAGCGTTAAAATATAAATACCAGAGTAATATATTTCCTAGCTTATTTTACTAAAATGTGTAGACCTCCATAAAATATGTTCAGCTATTGATACAAATTCGTTTCAAATGAGACATATTGCTGTAACATACGCAAATACAAGCGTTAAAATGCCAATAGCAGAGAAATATATTTCTGTATAAATTCATACAAATTCGTTTCAAATGAGACATATTGCTGTAATATACGCAAATACAAGCGTTAAAATATAAATACCAGAGAAATATATTTCCTAGCGTATTTTACTAAATTGTTGTAGACCTCCATAAAATATGTTCAGATATTGATACAAATTCGTTTCAAATGACACATATTGCTGTAATATACGCAAATACAAGGGTTAAAATATAAAACCAGAGAAATATATTTCCTAGCGTATTTTACTAAAATGTTGTAGACCTCCATAAAATATGTTCAGATATTCATACAAATTCGTTTCAAATGAGACATATTGCCGTTATATACGCAAGTACAAGCTTTAAAATATAAATTCCAGAGAAATATATTTCCTAGCGTATTTTACTAAAATGTTGTAGACCTCCATAAAATATGTTCAGATATTGATACAAATTCGTTTCAAATGAGACATATTGCTTTAACATACGCAAATACAAGCGTTAAAATGCCAATAGCAGAGAAATATATTTCCTTGCGTATTTCATTAAAATGTTGTAGACCTCCATAAAATATGTTCAGATATTCATACAAATTCGTTTCAAATGAGACATATTGCCGTAATATACGCAAGTACAAGCTTTAAAATATAAATTCCAGAGAACTATATTTCCTAGCGTATTTTACTAAAATGTTGTAGACCTCAATAAAATATGTTCAGATATTGATACAAATTCGTTTCAAAAGAGACATATTGCTGTAATATACGCAAATACAAGCGTTGAAATATAAATACCAGAGAAATATATTTCCTAGCGTATTTTCTAAAATGTTGTAGACCTCCATAAAATATGTTCAGATATTGATACAAATTAGTTTCAAATAAGACATATTGCTGTAACATACACAAATACAAGCGTTAAAATGCCAATAGCAGAGAAATATATTTCCTTGCGTATTACACTAAAATGTTGTAGACCTCCATAAAATATGTTCAGATATTCATACAAATTCGTTTCAAATGAGACATATTGCTGTAATATACGCAAATACAAGCGTTAAAATATAAATACCAGAGTAATATATTTCCTAGCTTATTTTACTAAAATGTGTAGACCTCCATAAAATATGTTCAGCTATTGATACAAATTCGTTTCAAATGAGACATATTGCTGTAACATACGCAAATACAATCGTTAAAATGCCAATAGCAGAGAAATATATTTCCTTGCGTAATTCATTAAAATGTTGTAGACCTCCATAAAATATGTTCAGATATTCATACAAATTCGTTACAAATGAGACATATTGCTGTAATATACGCAAATACAAGCGTTAAAATATAAATACCAGAGAAATATATTTCCTAGCGTATTTTACTAAATTGTTGTAGACCTCCATAAAATATGTTCAGATATTGATACAAATTCGTTTCAAATGAGACATATTGCTGTAATATACGCAAATACAAGGGTTAAAATATAAAACCAGAGAAATATATTTCCTAGCGTATTTTACTAAAATGTTGTAGACCTCCATAAAATATGTTCAGATATTCATACAAATTCGTTTCAAATGAGACATATTGCCGTAATATACGCAAGTACAAGCTTTAAAATATAAATTCCAGAGAAATATATTTCCTAGCGTATTTTACTAAAATGTTGTAGACCTCCATAAAATATGTTCAGATATTGATACAAATTCGTTTCAAATGAGACATATTGCTGTAACATACGCAAATACAAGCGTTAAAATGCCAATAGCAGAGAAATATATTTCCTTGCGTATTTCATTAAAATGTTGTAGACCTCCATAAAATATGTTCAGATATTGATACAAATTCGTTTCAAATGAGACATATTGCTGTAATATACGCAAATACAAGCGTTAAAATATAAAACCAGAGAAATATATTTCCTAGCGTATTTTACTAAAATGTTGTAGACCTCCATAAAATATGTTCAGATATTCATACAAATTCGTTACAATTGAGACATATTGCTGTAATATACGCAAATACAAGCGTTAAAATATAAATACCAGAGAAATATATTTCCTAGCGTATTTTACTAAATTGTTGTAGACCTCCATAAAATATGTGCAGATATTGATACAAATTCGTTTCAAATGAGACATATTGCTGTAATATACGCAAATACAAGCGTTAAAATATAAATACCAGAGAAATATATTTCCTAGCGTATTTTACTAAAATGTTGTAGACCTCCATAAAATATGTTCAGATATTGATACAAATTCGTTTCAAATAAGACATATTGCTGTAACATACGCAAATACAAGCGTTAAAATGCCAATAGCAGAGAAATATATTTCCTTGCGTATTACACTAAAATGTTGTAGATATATATAAATATGTTCAGATATTCATACAAATTTGTTTCAAATGAGACATATTGCTGTAATATACGCAAATACAAGCGTTAAAATATAAATACCAGAGCAATATATTTCCTAGCGTAGTTTTCTAAAATGTTGTAGACCTCCATAAAATATGTTCAGATATTGATACAAATTCGTTTCAAATGAGACATATTGCTGTAACATACGCAAATACAAGCGTTAAAATGCCAATAGCAGAGAAATATATTTCCTTGCGTATTTCATTAAAATGTTGTAGACCTCCATAAAATATGTTCAGATATTCATACAAATTCGTTTCAAATGAGACATATTGCTGTAATATACGCAAATACAAGCGTTAAAATATAAATACCAGAGAAATATATTTCCTAGCGTATTTTACTAAATTGTTGTAGACCTCCATAAAATATGTTCAGATATTGATACAAATTCGTTTCAAATGAGACATATTGCTGTAATATACGCAAATACAAGCGTTAAAATATAAATACCAGAGAAATATATTTCCTAGCGTATTTTACTAAAATGTTGTAGACCTCCATAAAATATGTTCAGATATTCATACAAATTCGTTTCAAATGAGACATATTGCTGTAACATACGCAAATACAAGCGTTAAAATGCCTATAGCAGAGAAATATATTTCCTTGCGTATTTCATTAAAATGTTGTAGACCTCCATAAAATATGTTCAGATATTCATACAAATTCGTTTCAAATGAGACATATTGCTGTAATATACGCAAATACAAGCATTAAAATATAAATACCAGAGAAATATATTTCCTAGCGTATTTTACTAAATTGTTGTAGACCTCCATAAAATATGTTCAGATATTGATACAAATTCGTTTCAAATGAGACATATTGCTGTAATATACGCAAATACAAGCGTTAAAATATAAAACCAGAGAAATATATTTCCAACGTATTTTACTAAAATGTTGTAGACCTCCATAAAATATGTTCAGATATTCATACAAATTCGTTTCAAATGAGACATATTGCCGTAATATACGCAAGTACAAGCGTTAAAATATAAATACCAGAGAAATATATTTCCTAGCGTATTTTACTAAAATGTTGTAGACCTCCATAAAATATGTTCAGATATTGATACAAATTCGTTTCAAATGAGACATATTGCTGTAACATACGCAAATACAAGCGTTATAATGCCAATAGCAGAGAAATATATTTCCTTGCGTATTTCACTAAAATGTTGTAGACCTCCATAAAATATGTTCAGATATTCATACAAATTCGTTTCAAATGAGACATATTGCTGTAATATACGCAAATACAAGCGTTAAAATATAAATACCAGAGTAATATATTTCCTAGCTTATTTTACTAAAATGTGTAGACCTCCATAAAATATGTTCAGCTATTGATACAAATTCGTTTCAAATGAGACATATTGCTGTAACATACGCAAATACAAGCGTTAAAATGCCAATAGCAGAGAAATATATTTCCTTGCGTAATTCATTAAAATATGTTCAGATATTCATACAAATTCGTTACAAATGAGACATATTGCTGTAATATACGCAAATACAAGCGTTAAAATATAAATACCAGAGAAATATATTTCCTAGCGTATTTTACTAAATTGTTGTAGACCTCCATAAAATATGTTCAGATATTGATACAAATTCGTTTCAAATGAGACATATTGCTGTAATATACGCAAATACAAGCGTTAAAATATAAAACCAGAGAAATAAATTTCCTTGCGTATTTTACTAAAATGTTGTAGACCTCCATAAAATATGTTCAGATATTCATACAAATTCGTTTCAAATGAGACATATTGCCGTTATATACGCAAGTACAAGCTTTAAAATATAAATTCCAGAGAAATATATTTCCTAGCGTATTTTACTAAAATGTTGTAGACCTCCATAAAATATGTTCAGATATTGATACAAATTCGTTTCAAATGAGACATATTGCTTTAACATACGCAAATACAAGCGTTAAAATGCCAATAGCAGAGAAATATATTTCCTTGCGTATTTCATTAAAATGTTGTAGACCTCCATAAAATATGTTCAGATATTCATACAAATTCGTTTCAAATGAGACATATTGCCGTAATATACGCAAGTACAAGCTTTAAAATATAAATTCCAGAGAAATATATTTCCTAGCGTATTTTACTAAAATGTTGTAGACCTCCATAAAATATGTTCAGATATTCATACAAATTCGTTTCAAATGAGACATATTGCTGTAATATACGCAAATACAAGCGTTAAAATATAAATACCAGAGCAATATATTTCCTAGCGTATTTTACTAAATTGTTGTAGACCTCCATAAAATATGTTCAGATATTGATACAAATTCGTTTCAAATGAGACATATTGCTGTAACATACGCAAATACAAGCGTTAAAATGCCAATAGCAGAGAAATATATTTCCTTGCGTATTAGACTAAAATGTTGTAGACCTCCATAAAATATGTTCAGATATTCATACAAATTCGTTTCAAATGAGACATATTGCTGTAATATACGCAAATACAAGCGTTAAAATATAAATACCAGAGTAATATATTTCCTAGCTTATTTTACTAAAATGTGTAGACCTCCATAAAATATGTTCAGCTATTGATACAAATTCGTTTCAAATGAGACATATTGCTGTAACATACGCAAATACAAGCGTTAAAATGCCAATAGCAGAGAAATATATTTCCTTGCGTAATTCATTAAAATATGTTCAGATATTCATACAAATTCGTTTCAAATGAGACATATTGCTGTAATATACGCAAATACAAGCGTTAAAATATAAATACCAGAGAAATATATTTCCTAGCGTATTTTACTAAATTGTTGTAGACCTCCATAAAATATGTTCAGATATTGATACAAATTCGTTTCAAATGACACATATTGCTGTAATATACGCAAATACAAGGGTTAAAATATAAAACCAGAGAAATAAATTTCCTAGCGTATTTTACTAAAATGTTGTAGACCTCCATAAAATATGTTCAGATATTCATACAAATTCGTTTCAAATGAGACATATTGCCGTTATATACGCAAGTACAAGCTTTAAAATATAAATTCCAGAGAAATATATTTCCTAGCGTATTTTACTAAAATGTTGTAGACCTCCATAAAATATGTTCAGATATTGATACAAATTCGTTTCAAATGAGACATATTGCTTTAACATACGCAAATACAAGCGTTAAAATGCCAATAGCAGAGAAATATATTTCCTTGCGTATTTCATTAAAATGTTGTAGACCTCCATAAAATATGTTCAGATATTCATACAAATTCGTTTCAAATGAGACATATTGCCGTAATATACGCAAGTACAAGCTTTAAAATATAAATTCCAGAGAAATATATTTCCTAGCGTATTTTACTAAAATGTTGTAGACCTCCATAAAATATGTTCAGATATTCATACAAATTCGTTTCAAATGAGACATATTGCTGTAATATACGCAAATACAAGCGTGAAAATATAAATACCAGAGCAATATATTTCCTAGCGTATTTTACTAAATTGTTGTAGACCTCCATAAAATATGTTCAGATATTGATACAAATTCGTTTCAAATGAGACATATTGCTGTAACATACGCAAATACAAGCGTTAAAATGCCAATAGCAGAGAAATATATTTCCTTGCGTATTAGACTAAAATGTTGTAGACCTCCATAAAATATGTTCAGATATTCATACAAATTCGTAGGTAGGTAGGTAGGATTAAAATTTAAAGGCGTATCAGCCTCTTGGGCTATTCACGCCATAAACTAAATAATGAAATAAACTAACATTTTAAAATATATGTAAAAATAATATTGTAAGCTTAAAATCTATAAAATGTAAAATATTAATTAAGAGGATTTAAAAAAGTTTATAAAAATGAATAAAATGTACATGCTTAAAATTGTAAAAATTAAAGTTATTGTAAAATATTATTAAATATAAAAAAAAATACGTGTATAAATAAAATTAATGACAAAAACTAGCACTTTTAAATAAAGGCAAATAGACCTGTATTCCTGAGGAACAGCACGACTCTGTCAATGAGTGTCGAATGGTCACCAAGGGCCACCGACAGGTCAAGTGACAGACCCGCCCTGTTTCGCTGCTCGGTAAACTGGGAGCACTCCAACAAAACGTGCGCCACTGTCAAAGCAGTGTCACACGTTTCGCACATCGGAGCCTCCTCACGGCGCAGAAGATGACCATGCGTCCACCAGGTGTGCCCTATTCGGAGTCTCGCCACAGCGACCTCCTCCTTTCGGGATGCCCTATGGGAAGAATCCCATGGCCTTACGTTGTGCTTAACATTTTTAAGCTTGTTGGAAACTATATGACTCCACCTTTCCTGCCACTGATTCACGATCAGATGCTTAAAATAACCTTTGAGGTCATCAGCAAGCACCCGATCACAATCAATGGTGGCCTTGGACAAAGCTCGCTTAGCTGCTGCATCAGCTGCTTCATTCCCGCGAATACCAACATGACTCGGTACCCAAATAAAGCGCACGATAGACCCTTTTGACGATAGTGTCATCAAGGTTGCTTGTATCTGCTGCAAGAGAGGATGTTTAGGGTACAATGAATCAATCGCTTTCAAAGCGCTCATTGAGTCTGACACAATAACAAAAGAATTACGTGCGAGTGAGCAAATATAGAGAAGTGCTTGGTAGAGTGCATACAGCTCTGCCGTGTATACGGACGAGAGTTTGTGAAGTCGAAACTCACAAGCACCTCTTGCCGATATATAAGCACATGCAACCCTGTCGTCGTTCTTCGAACCGTCGGTGTAAATGCGAATCCATTGCCGATAGTTGGCAATGATTCGAGCAAACTCACGTTGGAACAGAATTGGTGGAGTAGCGGATCGATCTAGCTTTGAAAGCGCATAGTTGGTATTCGGACGGGAGAATGTCCAAGGAGGAAAGGGGCTGAAAGAAGTGTCTGAGGTTGAAGGAAGTTCAAAATTAACTTCTCCAAAAGTATTGCGAGATCTGATAGTAAAGGAACCCACCGAACGAGCCCTTCTGTCATAAATCTCCGCAAACTGTTGACCAAAGACAGTGTCAAAAACCAGGTGATATGGTTTCGACTTCATGGCTGCCGCGTAGTTCATGGTCATAAGCCTGCGACGATCATACAGAGAAGGCTCGCCAGCTTCGCACAATACACTTGGTATTGGGCTGGTACGAAAAGCACCAGTAGCTAGACGAATACCAGTATGGTGTATCGTATCAATGGTTTTGATAACGGATGGCCTGGCAGAAGCGTAAGCGATACAGCCATAGTCCAGCTTGGAGCGTATCAAAGCCCGATACAGGCGCAGCATAGAAATTCTATCGGCACCCCACGATTTGGAAGAAAGAACTCGCAATAGATTTAAAGAAAGCCGACATTTTGCCTTCAAAGCCACAAGATGGGCACGCCAGTTAAGCTTCTTGTCAAATAGAAGACCAAGAAAACGGACAGTTTCCACAAATGGAAGATCAGTACCGTTGAGAGAAAGAACAGGATCTAAGTGAAGGTGACGGCGTTGACAAAAGTGAATGCACTCTGTCTTGGCCGCAGAAAATACGAAACCGTGCTCAGTAGCCCAAGTATGAAGACGATTGATTGTTAACTGCAGCTGACGCTCTATGGAAGCCATATTGCGAGAACTGCAGAAAATCGCCAAGTCGTCCACGTACAGGGATCCCAGCACAGGTGAACGAATACATTGTGCAACACCGTTGATGGCCACGGCAAACAACGTGACACTCAGAATAGACCCTTGCGGTACTCCGTTTTCTTGAGTAAAAATGTTGGAGAGGTCATTTCCCACACGAACTTGAAACTTCCTTAAGGAAAGAAAGCTTTCTAGAAATATGGGAAGATTACCTCTCAAGCCCCAGGAGTGTAAAGTGCGCATAATACCAAAACGCCAAGTGGTATCATAGGCCCGAGCAATATCAAAAAACACAGCTACCATATGTTGCTTGTTGAGAAAAGCATCCCGGATGGTTGATTCAAGTCTTATCAGGTGGTCTGCAGTGGAACGGAAACGGCGGAAGCCGCACTGGATGTTATCCAACAGGTTGTTTGATTCCAGGAACCAAACAAGACGCCTGTTGATCATGCGTTCCAAGAGCTTGCAGACACAACTGGTAAGCGAGACTGGGCGATAGCTAGATGGCAGTGTTTTGTCTTTTCCAGGCTTTGGGATTGGTACAATGATCGCATCACGCCATGGTGTTGGGCAGATACCGGAAAACCAAATGCGATTATACATTTGTAAAAGAAATGTTTTTCCAGCAGGATTCAAATGGCGAAGCATCTGGTAGTGAATAGAATCAGGTCCAGGAGCGCTGTCGTGAGAATCTGAAATCGCACTTTCAAGTTCATCCACGCTGAAAGAAAGATTGTAGATTTCATCGCCCGGCGAAACAAAATTGAGACATTGACGTTCCAAGATTGATTTTCGAGCGAGGAACTCAGCTGGATAGTGATTGGAACTTGAAGTATCCGCGAAAGTGGATGCTATAATATTAGCAACATCAGACCGACAGGTAATGACATTGCCATTGATTTTTAGGCCAGAAACAGTGCTAGATTTTGAGCGGCCAGATATTTTTCTGACCCTCTCCCATACCTTTGAAACTGGAGTGGAGGTTGTAATGGAAGAAATGTATTTCTGCCATGACGCTTTCTTACTCTTCCGAACAATTCTTCTAGCTTTTGCCTTGGCTTGGAAGAACTGGATCATATTCTCGGTGGTTGGAAATCGCCTGAAATGGCGAAAAATACGTCGTTTTTCTCGGATAGCAATCTTGCACTCATCGTTCCACCAGGGAACGGGTATTCTATTAGAATGAATAGGTGTTAGAGGAATACTCTCTTGTGCAGCAGACTTGATTGCATCCGTGAAATACCGAACATGGTCGTCCACGTCGACGAAATCATTTTCACCAAATATGGCCAACTCCGAGAACAGATTCCAATCTGCTCGCTTTAAAGCCCATTTCGGACAACGAGCATCAGAATCTGAGCTCTGCAAAACTTTCAGAATGATCGGAAAGTGGTCACTTTGATGCAAGTCCGAGTGCACATGCCACTCAAACAATGGAGCTATTGCTGCAGAACAGATCGTTAGATCAATCGCAGTGAAAGATCTCCACGCGGCAGAAAAATGTGTCATACTACCATCATTTAAGATGACATGTGTACTTGCGGTGAATAGGTGTTCCAAGCGTCTACCGCGTTGATTAATCATACCTGATCCCCATTCAGGATTATGAGCGTTGAAGTCGCCCATAAGAATGAATGGAGCAGGTAATTGATCAATCAATTCAACGATATCACGCATATCGACATTGTCGTTTGGCGGAAGATAGATAGAACGTAAAGTGACCAGAAAAGGAATAGCAACACGGACAGCAACAGCTTGTAATTCAGAATTCAAAGCAATCTCCTCACAATACGCACTTTCGCGAACAAGAATCGCTACTCCACCACGAGCTTGGCCATCAGTAGGCACATCAGTACGAAATACTGAGAAACCTCGTAGTGAAACAGCTCTGGTGTCTTGAAAATGTGTTTCTTGTAAGCAAATGCAAGAGGGAGTCTGCTCGGCATTGAGAGCTTTAAATTCTTCAAAATGGCTGTAGAAACCATTACAATTCCATTGTAGTATGGGAGGCATTATTGAGTAATGGAAGATTTATCTCGCTCTGGCCTGGAAAGTTTAATTGTTGTTACTTCCATTGGAGAAGAGGATCTCGAAGAATGAGATCCCTTGCTTGAAGAAAATTTGGAGATGGAAGAACTTGAAACATCAGATGTTTCTCGTACCTCCATTGTATTTTTCTTTGAACAAATTTTCGGCGGAGTAGATGGACTTGCCTTTAAATGGGTAATTTTTATCTTTGGCTTGGCTTTTGTATTTTTTTGACATGTAATTTTGGTAGCTGGTTTCGAAATAGATTTTAAATTGGGAGTAACATTGGATTTGGGAATATTTGTTTTAACAGGAGTTAATTTTGTAAGGGTTGTAGTAATATTAGGGGAAGGAACAGTGTCTGTTTGAATGCCAATAGATTTTGTAATGACAGTTGTTGCTGCGATTGAAGCGAAAGAACGGCTAAACACAGGACTAGACTGTGCTTTGAATTTCTTCCGTGCGTCGAAATAGGAAAGTTTATCAACAATTTTGATTTCAATAATCTTTTTTTCTTCCTGATTGCGTGGGCAATCAGAAAAAAAAGATGGATGATTGCCAGTACAATTTACGCAGCGGACCGGACCCTTACATTCCTCGCCCAAATGCTCCTGCTCACTGCACCGTGGACACACAGCCTGTGCGTCACAACGAGATGCAGTGTGCCCGAACTTCTGGCATTTAAAGCAACGCATTGGTCGAGGAAAGTATGGTCTCACAGAGCAACTATGAAAGCCAACCTTAATCTTTTCTGGAAGCTTGTCCAGCGCGAAAGTTAATACAACAGATGTGGTATTCTTTACCTCACCGTTTTTCTTTGTAGTAAGCCGTCGACACGTTATAACGCCTTGGCTCGCAAGTTCTCGCGTACACTCATCCATCTCAACATATAACAGGTCGTAACAAGATATTACGCCCTGACACGTGTTGAGGGATTTGTGAGCTTCGACTGCTATTGGCATGCCAAATAAAACATTCGCTTTTAACAAAGCCTTCGTTTGTGACGAATTAGCCGTTTCCACAAGGAGCGTTCCTTCACGAAGCCGTTTGGTGGATTTTGGTTCTCCACCAGCCAACTCGTTCAGGGACCTCGCTAAGCCAAAACAGGAGATTTCCGAAATTGATTTTCCTTCTTCGGTCCTCTTTAGAACAAGATACTTGGGCGAAAACTTATTTTCGCCCTTTAAGAAATTTTCTCCCTCGTCCGATAACGGACGAGATCTTTTTGGGGGAGGGGCCCCCGGGGTTTTAATTTTGTTTGCCATAAACAAATAGAACGTTTCATCTTCTGGTCTCCCCACCCACCACGGAGCCACAATTTGGGACGTCACACCACAAACTGGTGTGATCGCCAGGGCTAACCAGGAGATATAGTCCCCCTCACCTGGCAATAAGCTTCAGAACGCTGCGAGCCACTCTCTCCAACGTCTGAAGACTTACCTCCAGGGTCGTGGGACTCACCTTACCGGTACACAGAACGTAACGGCAAGCCGATTGGTCAGATAGGGTTAGTATCAGACCGCCCGTTTCGCAAGAATCCGAAGCCAAAGAGGTGTGTTGCGTGTAAGCTCAACCACCAGGATCATCTTCTCCTTCCTTACGGGTCTCCACGCACGGCAAACACGCGGGTGAGCAAAAGAATAAGAAATAAAAGTCCGCAGAAGATTGGCTCACTAATCTTCCGGTAAAAGTTCAGATGGAACTGTGTGTTTTTTACGAGGTACCTTCCTCGCCCATTGGTCGCCTCTTACGACCAGCAGAGGTGCTGCGGGTGAATTCTAACCCCCACCCGCAGGGGGGTTATGTTCAGATATTCATACAAATTCGTTTCAAATGAGACATATTGCTGTAATATACGCAAATACAAGCGTTAAAATATAAATACCAGAGAAATATATTTCCTAGCGTATTTTACTAAATAGTTGTAGACCTCCATAAAATATGTTCAGATATTCATACAAATTCGTTACAAATGAGACATATTGCTGTAATATACGCAAATACAAGCGTTAAAATATAAATAGCAGAGAAATATATTTCCTAGCGTATTTTACTAAATTGTTGTAGACCTCCATAAAATATGTTCAGATATTGATACAAATTCGTTTCAAATGAGTCATATTGCTGTAATATACGCAAATACAAGCGTTAAAATATAAATACCAGAGAAATATATTTCCTAGCGTATTTTACTAAAATGTTGTAGACCTCCATAAAATATGTTCAGATATTGATACAAATTCGTTTCAAATGAGACATATTGCTGTAACATACGCAAATACAAGCGTTAAAATGCCAATAGCAGAGAAATATATTTCCTTGCGTATTTCATTAAAATGTTGTAGACCTCCATAAAATATGTACAGATAATCCTACAAATTCGTTTCAAATGAGACATATTGCTGTAATATACGCAAATACAAGCGTTAAAATATAAATACCAGAGAAATATATTTCCTAGCGTATTTTTCTAAAATGTTGTAGACCTCCATAAAATATGTTCAGATATTGATACAAATTCGTTTCAAATGAGACATATTGCTGTAATATACGCAAATACAAGCGTTAAAATATAAATACCAGAGAAATATATTTCCTAGCGTATTTTACTAAAATGTTGTAGACCTCCATAAAATATGTTCAGATATTGATACAAATTCGTTTCAAATGAGACATATTGCTGTAACATACGCAAATACAAGCGTTAAAATGCCAATAGCAGAGAAATATATTTCCTTGCGTATTTCATTAAAATGTTGCAGACCTCCATAAAATATGTTCAGATATTCATACAAATTCGTTTCAAATGAGACATATTGCTGTAATATACGCAAATACAAGCGTTAAAATATAAATACCAGAGAAATATATTTCCTAGCGTATTTTTCTAAAATGTTGTAGACCTCCATAAAATATGTTCAGATATTGATACAAATTCGTTTCAAATGAGACATATTGCTGTAACATACACAAATACAAGCGTTAAAATGCCAATAGCAGAGAAATATATTTCCTTGCGTATTACACTAAAATGTTGTAGACCTCCATAAAATATGTTCAGATATTCATACAAATTCGTTTCAAATGAGACATATTGCTGTAATATACGCAAATACAAGCGTTAAAATATAAATACCAGAGAAATATATTTCCTAGCGTATTTTACTAAATAGTTGTAGACCTCCATAAAATATGTTCAGATATTCATACAAATTCGTTACAAATGAGACATATTGCTGTAATATACGCAAATACAAGCGTTAAAATGCCAAAAGCAGAGAAATATATTTCCTTGCGTATTACACTAAAATGTTGTAGACCTCCATAAAATATGTTCAGATATTGATACAAATTCGTTTCAAATGAGACATATTGCTGTAATATATGCAAGTACAAGTGTTAAAATACCAATAGCAGAGAAATATACTGCCTTGCGTATTTCACTAAAATGTTGTGGACCTCCATAAAATATGTTCAGATATTGATACAAATTCGTTTCAAATGAGACATATTGCTGTAATATACGCAAGTACAAGCGTTAAAATGCCAATAGCAGAGAAATATACTTCCTTGCGTATTTCACTATAATGTTGTAGACTTCCATAAAATATGTTCAGATATTCATACAAATTCGTTTCAAATGAGACATATTGCTGTAATATACACAAATACAAGCGTTAAAATGCCAATAGCAGAGAAATATATTTCCTTGCGTATTACACTAAAATGCTGTAGACCTCCATAAAATATGTTCAGATATTCATACAAATTCGTTTCAAATGAGACATATTGCTGTAATATACGCAAATACAAGCGTTAAAATATAAATACCAGAGAAATATATTTCCTAGCGTATTTTACTAAATTGTTGTAGACCTCCATAAAATATGTTCAGATATTGATACAAATTCGGTTCAAATGAGACATATTGCTGTAACATACGCAAATACAAGCGTTAAAATGCCAATAGCAGAGAAATATATTTCCTTGCGTATTTCATTAAAATGTTGTAGACCTCCATAAAATATGTTCAGATATTCATACAAATTCGTTTCAAATGAGACATATTGCTGTAATATACGCAAATACAAGCGTTAAAATATAAATACCAGGGAAATATATTTCCTAGCGTTTTTC
This sequence comes from Nebria brevicollis, assembly GCA_944738965.1. Classification (NCBI taxonomy): domain Eukaryota; kingdom Metazoa; phylum Arthropoda; class Insecta; order Coleoptera; family Carabidae; genus Nebria; species Nebria brevicollis. Next base: position 6,966,195 of record OX122902.1, on the reverse strand, counting down.
ATTAAAATGTTGTAGACCTCCATAAAATATGTTCAGATATTCATACAAATTGGTTTCAAATGAGACATATTGCTGTAATATACGCAAATACAAGCGTTAAAATGCCAAAAGCAGAGAAATATATTTCCTTGCGTATTACACTAAAATGTTGTAGACCTCCATAAAATATGGTCAGATATTGATATAAATTCGTTTCAAATGAGACATATTGCTGTAACATACGCAAATACAAGCGTTAAAATGCCAATAGCATAGAAATATATTTCCTTGCGTATTTCATTAAAATGTTGCAGACATCCATAAAATATGTTCAGATATTGATACAAATTCGTTTCAAATGAGACATATTGCTGTAACATACGCAAATACAAGCGTTAAAAGGCCAATAGCAGAGAAATATATTTCCTTGCGTATTTCATTAAAATGTTGTAGACCTCCATAAAATATGTTCAGATATTCATACAAAATCGTTTCAAATGAGACATATTGCCGTAATATACGCAAGTACAAGCTTTAAAATATAAATTCCAGAGAAATATATTTCCTAGCGTATTTTTCTAAAATGTTGTAGACCTCCATAAAATATGTTCAGATATTGATACAAATTCGTTTCAAATGAGACATATTGCTGTAATATACGCAAATACAAGCGTTAAAATATAAAACCAGAGAAATATATTTCCTAGCGTATTTTACTAAAATGTTGTAGACCTCCATAAAATATGTTCAGATATTGATACAAATTCGTTTCAAATGAGACATATTGCTGTAATATACGCAAATACAAGCGTTAAAATATAAAACCAGAGAAATATATTTCCAACGTATTTTACTAAAATGTTGTAGACCTCCATAAAATATGTTCAGATATTGATACAAATTCGTTTCAAATGAGACATATTGCCGTAATATACGTAAGTACAAGCGTTAAAATATAAATACCAGAGTAATATATTTCCTAGCGTATTTTACTAAATTGTTGTAGACCTCCATAAAATATGTTCAGATATTGATACAAATTCGTTTCAAATGAGACATATTGCTGTAACATACGCAAATACAAGCGTTAAAATGCCAATAGCAGAGAAATATATTTCCTTGCGTATTACACTAAAATGTTGTAGACCTCCATAAAATATGTTCAGATATTCATACAAATTCGTTTCAAATGAGACATATTGCTGTAATATACGCAAATACAAGCGTTAAAATATAAATACCAGAGTAATATATTTCCTAGCGTATTTTACTAAATAGTTGTAGACCTCCATAAAATATGTTCAGATATTCATACAAATTCGTTAAAAATGAGACATATTGCTGTAATATACGCAAATACAAGCGTTAAAATATAAATACCAGAGAAATATATTTCCTAGCGTATTTTACTAAATTGTTGTAGACCTCCATAAAATATGTTCAGATATTCATACAAATTCGTTTCAAATGAGACATATTGCTGTAATATACGCAAATACAAGCGTTAAAATATAAATACCAGAGAAATATATTTCCTAGCGTATTTTACTAAAATGTTGTAGACCTCCATAAAATATGTTCGGATATTGATACAAATTCGTTTCAAATAAACATATTGCTGTAACATACGCAAATACAAGCGTTAAGATGCCAATAGCAGAGAAATATATTTCCTTGCGTATTACACTAAAATGTTGTAGTCCTCCATAAAATATGTTCAGATATTCATACAAATTCGTTTCAAATGAGACATATTGCCGTAATATACGCAAGTACAAGCTTTAAAATATAAATTCCAGAGAAATATATTTCCTAGCATATTTTTCTAAAATGTTGTAGACCTCCATAAAATATGTTCAGATATTGATACAAATTCGTTTCAAATGAGATAGGTAGGTAGGTAGGATTAAAATTTAAAGGCGTATCATTCTCTTGGGCTATTCACGCCATAAACTAAATAATGAAATAAACTAACATTTTAAAATATATGTAAAAATAATATCGTAAGCTTAAAATCTATTAAATGTAAAATATTAACTAAGAGGATTTAAAAATGTTTATAAAAATGAATAAATTGTATTTGCTTAAAATTGTAAAAATTAAAGTTATTGTAAAATATTATTGAGTGTAAAAAAAAATACGTGTATAAATAAAATTAATGACAAAACTAGCACTTTTAAATAAAGGCAAATAGACCTGTATTCCTGAGGAACAGCACGACTCTGTCAATGAGTGTCGAATGGTCACCAAGGGCCACCGACAGGTCAAGTGACAGACCCGCCCTGTTTCGCTGCTCGGTAAACTGGGAGCACTCCAACAAAACGTGCGCCACTGTCAAAACAGTGTCACACGTTTCGCACATCGGAGCCTCCTCACGGCGCAGTAGATGACCATGCGTCCACCAGGTGTGCCCTATTCGGAGTCTCGCCACAGCGACCTCCTCCTTTCGGGATGCCCTATGGGAAGAATCCCATGGCCCTACGTTGTGCTTAACATTTTTAAGCTTGTTGGAAACTATATGACTCCACCTTTCCTGCCACTGATCCATGATCCGATGCTTAAAATAACCTTTGAGGTCATCAGCAAGCACCCGATCACAATCAATGGTGGCCTTGGACAGAGCTCGCTTAGCTGCTGCATCAGCTGCTTCATTCCCGCGAATACCAACATGACTCGGTACCCAAATAAAGCGTACGATAGACCCTTTTGACGATAGTGTCATCAAGGTTGCTTGTATCTGCTGCAAGAGAGGATGTTTAGGGTACAAAGAATCAATCGCTTTCAAAGCGCTCATTGAGTCTGACACAATAACAAAAGAATTACGTGCGAGTCTGCAAATATAGAGAAGTGCTTGGTAGAGTGCATACAGCTCTGCCGTGTATACGGACGAGAGTTTGTGAAGACGAAACTCACATGCACCTCTTGCCGATATATAAGCACATGCAACCCTGTCGTTGCTCTTCGAACCGTCCGTGTAAATGCGAATCCATTGCCGATAGTTGGCAACGATTCGAGCAAACTCACGTTGGAACAGAATGGGTGGAGTAGCGGATCGATCCAGCTTTGAAAGCGCATAGTTGGTATTCGGACGGGAGAATGTCCATGGTGGAAAGGGGCTGAAAGAAGTGTCTGAGGTTGAAGGAAGTTCAAAAGTAACCTCTCTAAAAGTATTGCGAGATCTGATAGAAAAGGAACCCACCGAACGAGCCCTTCTGTCATAAATCTCCGCAAACTGATGACCAAAGACAGTGTCAAAAACCAGGTGATATGGTTTCGACTTCATGGCTGCCGTGTAGTTCATGGTCAAAAGCCTGCGACGATCATACAGAGAAGGCTCGCCTGCTTCGCACAATAAACTTGGTATTGGGCTGGTACGAAAAGCACCAGTAGCAAGACGAATACCAGTATGGTGTATCGTATCAATGGTTTTGATAACGGATGGCCTGGCAGACGCGTAAGCGGTACAGCCATAGTCCAGCTTGGAGCGTATCAAAGCCCGATACAGGCGCAGCATAGAAATTCTATCGGCACCCCACGATTTGGAAGAAAGAACTCGCAATAGATTTAAAGAAAGCTGACATTTTGCCTTCAAAGCCACAAGATGGGCACGCCAGTTAAGCTTCTTGTCAAATAGAAGACCAAGAAAACGGACAGTTTCCACAAATGGAAGATCAGTACCGTTGAGAGAGAGAACAGGATCTAAGTGAAGGTGACGGCGTTGACAGAAGTGAATGCACTCTGTCTTGGCCGCAGAAAATACGAAACCGTGCTCAGTAGCCCAAGTATGAAGACGATTGATTGTTAACTGCAGCTGACGCTCTATGGAAGCCATATTGCGAGAACTGCAGAAAATCGCCAAGTCGTCCACGTACAGGGATCCCAGCACAGGTGAACGAATACATTGTGCAACACCGTTGATGGCCACGGCAAACAACGTGACACTCAGAATAGACACTTGCGGTACTCCGTTTTCTTGAGTAAAAATGTTGGAGAGGTCATTTCCCACACGAACTTGAAACTTCCTTAAGGAAAGAAAGCTTTCAAGAAATATGGGAAGATTGCCTCTCAAGCCCCAGGAGTGTAAAGTGCGCATAATACCAAAACGCCATGTGGTATCATAGGCCCGGGCTATATCAAAAAACACAGCTACAATATGTTGCTTGTTGAGAAAAGCATCCCGGATGGTTGATTCAAGTCTTACCAGGTGGTCTGCAGTGGAACGGTAACGGCGGAAGCCGCACTGGATGTTATCCAACAGGTTGTTTGATTCCAGGAACCAAACAAGACGCCTGTTGATCATGCGTTCCAAGAGCTTGCAGACACAACTGGTAAGCGAGACTGGGCGATAGCTAGATGGCAGTGTTTTGTCTTTTCCAGGCTTTGGGATTGGTACAATGATCGCATCACGCCATGGTGTTGGGCAGATACCGGAAAACCAAATGCGATTATACATTTGTAAAAGAAATGTTTTTCCAGCAGGATTCAAATGGCGAAGCATCTGGTAGTGAATAGAATCAGGTCCAGGAGCGCTGTCGTGAGAATCTGAAATCGCACTTTCAAGTTCATCCACGCTGAAAGAAAGATTGTAGATTTCATCGCCCGGCGAAACAAAATTGAGACATTGACGTTCCAAGATTGATTTTCGAGCGAGGAACTCAGCTGGATAGTGATTGGAACTTGAAGTATCCGCGAAAGTGGATGCTATAATATTAGCAACATCAGACCGACAGGTAATGACATTGCCATTGATTTTTAGGCCAGAAACAGTGCTAGATTTTGAGCGGCCAGATATTTTTCTGACCCTCTCCCATACCTTTGAAACTGGAGTGGAGGTTGTAATGGAAGAAATGTATTTCTGCCATGACGCTTTCTTACTCTTCCGAACAATTCTTCTAGCTTTTGCCTTGGCTTGGAAGAACTGGATCATATTCTCGGTGGTTGGAAATCGCCTGAAATGGCGAAAAATACGTCGTTTTTCTCGGATAGCAATCTTGCACTCATCGTTCCACCAGGGAACGGGTATTCTATTAGAATGAATAGGTGTTAGAGGAATACTCTCTTGTGCAGCAGACTTGATTGCATCCGTGAAATACCGAACATGGTCGTCCACGTCGACGAAATCATTTTCACCAAATATGGCCAACTCCGAGAACAGATTCCAATCTGCTCGCTTTAAAGCCCATTTCGGACAACGAGCATCAGAATCTGAGCTCTGCAAAACTTTCAGAATGATCGGAAAGTGGTCACTTTGATGCAAGTCCGAGTGCACATGCCACTCAAACAATGGAGCTATTGCTGCAGAACAGATCGTTAGATCAATCGCAGTGAAAGATCTCCACGCGGCAGAAAAATGTGTCATACTACCATCATTTAAGATGACATGTGTACTTGCGGTGAATAGGTGTTCCAAGCGTCTACCGCGTTGATTAATCGTACCTGATCCCCATTCAGGATTATGAGCGTTGAAGTCGCCCATAAGAATGAATGGAGCAGGTAATTGATCAATCAATTCAACGATATCACGCATATCGACATTGTCGTTTGGCGGAAGATAGATAGAACATAAAGTGACCAGAAAAGGAATAGCAACACGGACAGCAACAGCTTGTAATTCAGAATTCAAAGCAATCTCCTCACAATACGCACTTTCGCGAACCAGAATCGCTACTCCACCACGAGCTTGGCCATCAGTAGGCACATCAGTACGAAATACTGAGAAACCTCGTAGTGAAACAGCTCTGGTGTCTTGAAAATGTGTTTCTTGTAAGCAAATGCAAGAGGGAGTCTGCTCGGCATTGAGAGCTTTAAATTCTTCAAAATGGCTGTAGAAACCATTACAATTCCATTGTAGTATGGGAGGCATTATTGAGTAATGGAAGATTTATCTCGCTCTGGCCTGGAAAGTTTAATTGTTGTTACTTCCATTGGAGAAGAGGATCTCGAAGAATGAGATCCCTTGCTTGAAGAAAATTTGGAGATGGAAGAACTTGAAACATCAGATGTTTCTCGTACCTCCATTGTATTTTTCTTTGAACAAATTTTCGGCGAAGTAGATGGACTTGCCTTTAAATGGGTAATTTTTATCTTTGGCTTGGCTTTTGTATTTTTTTGACATGTAATTTTGGTAGCTGGTTTCGAAATAGATTTTAAATTGGGAGTAACATTGGATTTGGGAATATTTGTTTTAACAGGAGTTAATTTTGTAAGGGTTGTAGTAATATTAGGGGAAGGAACAGTGTCTGTTTGAATGCCAATAGATTTTGTAATGACAGTTGTTGCTGCGATTGAAGCGAAAGAACGGCTAAACACAGGACTAGACTGTGCTTTGAATTTCTTCCGTGCGTCGAAATAGGAAAGTTTATCAACAATTTTGATTTCAATAATCTTTTTTTCTTCCTGATTGCGTGGGCAATCAGAAAAAAAAGATGGATGATTGCCAGTACAATTTACGCAGCGGACCGGACCCTTACATTCCTCGCCCAAATGCTCCTGCTCACTGCACCGTGGACACACAGCCTGTGCGTCACAACGAGATGCAGTGTGCCCGAACTTCTGGCATTTAAAGCAACGCATTGGTCGAGGAAAGTATGGTCTCACAGAGCAACTATGAAAGCCAACCTTAATCTTTTCTGGAAGCTTGTCCAGCGCGAAAGTTAATACAACAGATGTGGTATTCTTTACCTCACCGTTTTTCTTTGTAGTAAGCCGTCGACACGTTATAACGCCTTGGCTCGCAAGTTCTCGCGTACACTCATCCATCTCAACATATAACAGGTCGTAACAAGATATTACGCCCTGACACGTGTTGAGGGATTTGTGAGCTTCGACTGCTATTGGCATGCCAAATAAAACATTCGCTTTTAACAAAGCCTTCGTTTGTGACGAATTAGCCGTTTCCACAAGGAGGGTTCCATCACGAAGCCGTTTGGTGGATTTTGGTTCTCCACCAGCCAACTCGTTCAGGGACCTCGCTAAGCCAAAACAGGAGATTTCCGAAATTGATTTTCCTTCTTCGGTCCTCTTTAGAACAAGATACTTGGGCGAAAACTTATTTTCGCCCTTTAAGAAATTTTCTCCCTCGTCCGATAACGGACGAGATCTTTTTGGGGGAGGGGCCCCCGGGGTTTTAATTTTGTTTGCCATAAACAAATAGAACGTTTCATCTTCTGGTCTCCCCACCCACCACGGAGCCACAATTTGGGACGTCACACCACAAACTGGTGTGATCGCCAGGGCTAACCAGGAGATATAGTCCCCCTCACCTGGCAATAAGCTTCAGAACGCTGCGAGCCACTCTCTCCAACGTCTGAAGACTTACCTCCAGGGTCGTGGGACTCACCTTACCGGTACACAGAACGTAACGGCAAGCCGATTGGTCAGATAGGGTTAGTATCAGACCGCCCGTTTCGCAAGAATCCGAAGCCAAAGAGGTGTGTTGCGTGTAAGCTCAACCACCAGGATCATCTTCTCCTTCCTTACGGGTCTCCACGCACAACAAACACGCGGGTGAGCAAAAGAATAAGAAATAAAAGTCCGCAGAAGATTGGCTCACTAATCTTCCGGTAAAAGTTCAGATGGAACTGTGTGTTTTTTACGAGGTACCTTCCTCGCCCATTGGTCGCCTCTTACGACCAGCAGAGGTGCTGCGGGTGAATTCTAACCCCCACCCGCAGGGGGGTTATGTTCAGATATTCAAAAAATTCGTTTCAAATGAGACATATTGCTGTAATATACGCAAATACAAGCGTTAAAATATAAATACCAGAGAAATATATTTCCTAGCGTATTTTACTAAATAGTTGTAGACCTCCATAAAATATGTTCAGATATTGATACAAATTCGTTTCAAATGAGACATATTGCTGTAATATACGCAAATACAAGCGTTAAAATATAAATACCAGAGAAATACATTTCCTAGCGTATTTTACTAAAATGTTGTAGACCTCCATAAAATATGTTCAGATATTGATACAAATTCGTTTCAAATGAAACATATTGCTGTAACATACGCAAATACAAGCGTTAAAATGCCAATAGCAGAGAAATATATTCCCTTGCGTATTTCATTAAAATGTTGCAGACCTCCATAAAATATGTTCAGATATTCATACAAATTCGTTTCAAATGAGACATATTGCTGTAATATACGCAAATACAAGCGTTAAAATATAAATACCAGAGAAATATATTTCCTAGCGTATTTTTCTAAAATGTTGTAGACCTCCATAAAATATGTTCAGATATTGATACAAATTCGTTTCAAATGAGACATATTGCTGTAACATACACAAATACAAGCGTTAAAATGCCAATAGCAGAGAAATATATTTCCTTGCGTATTACACTAAAATGTTGTAGACCTCCATAAAATATGTTCAGATATTCATACAAATTCGTTTCAAATGAGACATATTGCTGTAATATACGCAAATACAAGCGTTAAAATATAAATACCAGAGAAATATATTTCCTAGCGTATTTTACTAAATAGTTGTAGACCTCCATAAAATATGTTCAGATATTCATACAAATTCGTTACAACTGAGACATATTGCTGTAATATACGCAAATACAAGCGTTAAAATGCCAAAAGCAGAGAAATATATTTCCTTGCGTATTACACTAAAATGTTGTAGACCTCCATAAAATATGTTCAGATATTGATACAAATTCGTTTCAAATGAGACATATTGCTGTAATATACGCAAGTACAAGCGTTAAAATACCAATAGCAGAGAAATATACTGCCTTGCGTATTTCACTAAAATGTTGTGGACCTCCATAAAATATGTTCAGATATTGATACAAATTCGTTTCAAATGAGACATATTGCTGTAATATACGCAAGTACAAGCGTTAAAATGCCAATAGCAGAGAAATATACTTCCTTGCGTATTTCACTATAATGTTGTAGACTTCCATAAAATATGTTCAGATATTCATACAAATTCGTTTCAAATGAGACATATTGCTGTAATATACACAAATACAAGCTTTAAAATTTAAATTCCAGAGAAATATATTTCCTAGCGTATTTTTCTAAAATGTTGTAGACCTCCATAAAATATACTCAGATATTGATACAAATTCGTTTCAATTGAGACATATAGCTGTAATATACGTAAGTACAAGCGTTACAATGCTAATATCAGAGCAATATACTTCTTTGCGTATTTCACTATAATGTTGTAGACTTCCATAAAATATGTTCAGATATTGATACAAATTCGTTTCAAATGAGACATATTGCTGTAATATACACAAATACAAGCGTTCAAATGCCAATAGCAGAGAAATATATTTCCTTGCGTATTTCATTAAAATGTTGTAGACCTCCATAAAATATGTTCAGATATTCATACAAATTCGTTTCAAATGAGACATATTGCAGTAATATACGCAAATACAAGCGTTAAAATATAAATACCAGAGTAATATATTTCCTAGCGTATTTTACTAAATTGTTGTAGACCTCCATAAAATATGTTCAGATATTGATACAAATTCGTTTCAAATGAGACATATTGCTGTAATATACGCAAATACAATCGTTAGAATGCCAATAGCAGAGAAATATATTTCCTTGCGTATTACACTAAAATGTTGTAGACCTCCATAAAATATGTTCAGATATTGATACAAATTCGTTTCAAATGAGACATATTGCTGTAATATACGCAAGAACAAGCGTTAAAATGCCAATAGCAGAGAATTATACTGCCTTGCGTATTTCACTAAAATGTTGTGGACCTCCATAAAATATGTTCATATATTGATACAAATTCGTTTCAAATGAGACATATTGCTGTAATATACGCAAATACAAGCGTTAAAATGCCAATAGCAGAGAAATATATTTCTTTGCGTATTTCACTAAAATGTTGTAGACCTCCATAAAATATTCTCAGTTATTGATACAAATTCGTTTCAAATGAGACATATTGCTGTAATATACGCAAGTACAAGCGTTAAAATGCCAATAGCAGAGAAATATATTTCCTTGCGTATTTCATTAAAATGTTGTAGACCTCCATAAAATATGTTCAGATATTCATACAAATTCGTTTCAAATGAGACTTATAGCTGTAACATACGCAAATACAAGCAATAAAATGCAAATAGCAGAGAAATATATTTCCTTGCGTATTACACTAAAATGTTGTAGACCTCCATAAAATATGTTCAGATATTGATATAAATTCGTTTCAAATGAGACATATTGCTGTAATATGCGCAAGTACAAGCGTTAAAATGCCAATAGCAGCGAAATATATTTCCTTGCGTATTTCATTAAAATGTTGTAGACCTCCATAAAATATGTTCAGATATTCATACAAATTCGTTTCAAATGAGACATATTGCTGTGATATACGCAAATACAAGCGTTAAAATATAGATACCAGAGAAATATATTTCCTAGCGTATTTTACTAAATTGTTGTAGACCTCCATAAAATATGTTCAGATATTGATACAAATTCGTTTCAAATGAGACATATTGCTGTCATATACGCAGATACAAGCGTTAAAATATAAATACCAGAGAAATATATTTCCTAGCGTATTTTACTAAAATGTTGTAGACTTCCATAAAATATGTTCAGATATTGATACAAATTCGTTTCAAAAGAGACATATTGCTGTAACATACGCAAATACAAGCGTTATAATGCCAATAGCAGAGAAATATATTTCCTTGCGTATTTCATTAAAATGTTGTAGACCTCCATAAATTATGTTTAGATATTCATACAAATTCGTTTCAAATGAGACATATTGCTGTAATATACGCAAATTCCATCGTTAAAATATAAATACCAGAGCAATATATTTCCTAGCGTATTTTACTAAATTGTTGTAGACCTACATAAAATATGTTCAGATATTGATACAAATTCGTTTCAAATGAGACATATTGGTGTAACATACGCAAATACAAGCATTAAAATGCCAATAGCATAGAAATATATTTCTTTGCGTAGTTCATTAAAATGTTGTAGACCTCCATAAAATATGTTCAGATATTCAAACAAATTCGTTTCAAATGAGACATATTGCTGTAACATAGGAAATACAAGCGTTAAAATGCCAATAGCAGAGAAATATATTTCCTTGCGTATTTCATTAAAATGTTGTAGACCTCCATAAAATATGTTCAGATATTGATACTAATTCGTTTCAAATGAGACATATTGCTGTATTATACGCAAGTACAAGCGTTAAAATGCCAATAGCAGAGTAATATATTTCCTTGCGAATTTCACTAAATTGTTGTAGACCTCCATAAAATATGTTCAGATATTCATACAAATTCGTTTCAAATGAGACATATTGCTGCAATATACGCAAAAACTAGCGTTAAAATGCCAATAGCAGAGAAATATAGTTCCTTGCGTATTTCACTATAATTTTGTAGACTTCCATAAAATATGTTCAGATATTGATACAAATTCGTTTCAAATGAGACATATTGCTGTATTATACGCAAGTACAAGCGTTAAAATGCCAATAGCAGAGAAATATATTTCCTTGCGTATTTCATTAAAATGTTGTAGACCTCCATAAAATATGTTCAGATATTCATACAAATTCGTTTCAAATGAGACATATTGCTGTAATATATGCAAATACAAGCGTTAAAATATAAATACCAGAGAAATATATTTCCTAGCGTATTTTACTAAATTGTTGTAGACCTCCATAAAATATGTTCAGATATTGATACAAATTCGTTTCAAATGAGACATATTGCTGTATTATACGCAAGTACAAGCGTTAAAATGCCAATAGCAGAGTAATATATTTCCTTGCGAATTTCACTAAATTGTTGTAGACCTCCATAAAATATGTTCAGATATTGATACAAATTCGTTTCAAATGAGACATATTGCTGTAATATACACAAATACAAGCTTTAAAATATAAATTCCAGAGAAATATATTTCCTAGCGTATTTCACAAAAATGTTGTAGACCTCCTTAAAATATGTTCAGATATAGAAACAAATGCGGTAAGATACGCAAATACAATCGTTAAAATGTCAATAGCAGAGAAATATATTTCCTTGCGTATGACACTAAAATGTTGTAGACCTCCATAAAATATGTTCAGATATTGATACAAATTCGTTTCAAATGAGACATATTGCTGTAATATACGCAAATACAAGCGTTAAAATGCCAATAGCAGAGAAATATATTTCCTAGCGTATATCACTAAAATGTTGTGGACCTCCATAAAATATGTTCAGATATTGATACAAATTCTTTTCAAATGAAACTTATTGCTGTAATATACGCAAATACAAGCGTTAAAATGACAATAGCAGAGAAATATATTTCCTTGCGTATTTCATTAAAATGTTGTAGACCTCCATAAAATATGTTCAGATATTCATACAAATTCGTTTCAAATGAGACATATTGCTGTAATATACGCAAATACAAGCGATAAAATATAAATACCAGAGTAATATATTTCCTAGCGTATTTTACTAAATTGTTGTAGACCTCCATAAAATATGTTCAGATATTGATACAAATTCGTTTCAAATGAGACTTATTGGTGTAACATACGCAAATACAAGCTTTAAAATGCCAATAGCATAGAAATATATTTCCTTGCGTATTTCATTAAAATGTTGTAGACCTCCATAAAATATGTTCAGATATTTATACAAATTCGTTTCAAAAGAGACATATTGCTGTAATATACGCAAATACAAGCGTTAAAATATAAATACCAGAGAAATATATTTCCTAGCGTATTTTACTAAATTGTTGTAGACCTCCATAAAATATGTTCAGATATTGATACAAATTCGTTTCAAATGAGACATATTGCTGAAACATACGCAAATACAAGCGTTAAAATGCCAATAGCAGAGAAATATATTTCCTTGCGTATTTCATTAAAATGTTGTAGACCTCCATAAAATATGTTCAGATATTCATACAAATTCGTTTCAAATGAGACATATTGCTGCAATATACGCAAAAACTAGCGTTAAAATGCCAATAGCAGAGAAATATAGTTCCTTGCGTATTTCACTATAATTTTGTAGACTTCCATAAAATATGTTCAGATATTGATACAAATTCGTTTCAAATGAGACATATTGCTGTAATATACACAAATACAAGCTTTAAAATATAAATTCCAGAGAAATATATTTCCTAGCGTATTTCACAAAAATGTTGTAGACCTCCTTAAAATATGTTCAGATATAGAAACAAATGCGGTAAGATACGCAAATACAATCGTTAAAATGCCAATAGCAGAGAAATATATTTCCTTGCGTATGACACTAAAATGTTGTAGACCTCCATAAAATATGTTCAGATATTGATACAAATTCGTTTCAAATGAGACATATTGCTGTAATATACGCAAATACAAGCGTTAAAATGCCAATAGCAGAGAAATATATTTCCTAGCGTATATCACTAAAATGTTGTGGACCTCCATAAAATATGTTCAGATATTGATACAAATTCTTTTCAAATGAGACATATTGCCGTAATATACGCAAATACAAGCGTTAAAATATAAATACCAGAGCAATATATTTCCTAGCGTATTTTACTAAATTGTTGTAGACCTCCATAAAATATGTTCAGATATTGATACAAATTCGTTTCAAATGAGACATATTGCTGTAATATACGCAAATACAAGCGTTAAAATATAAATACCAGAGAAATATATTTCCTAGCGTATTTTACTAAAATGTTGTAGACCTCCATAAAATATGTTCAGATTTTGATACAAATTCGTTTCAAATGAGACATATTGCTGTAACATACGCAAATACAAGCGTTAAAATGCCAATAGCAGAGAAATATATTTCCTAGCGTATTTTACTAAATTGTTGTAGACCTCCATAAAATATGTTCAGATATTGATACAAATTCGTTTCAAATGAGACATATTGCCGTAATATACGCAAATACAAGCGTTAAAATATAAATACCAGAGCAATATATTTCCTAGCGTATTTTACTAAATTGTTGTAGACCTCCATAAAATATGTTCAGATATTGATACAAATTCGTTTCAAATGAGACATATTGCTGTAATATACGCAAATACAAGCGTTAAAATATAAATACCAGAGAAATATATTTCCTAGCGTGTTTTACTAAAATGTTGTAGACCTCCATAAAATATGTTCAGATTTTGATACAAATTCGTTTCAAATGAGACATATTGCTGTAACATACGCAAATACAAGCGTTAAAATGCCAATAGCAGAGAAATATACTGCCTTGCGTATTTCACTAAAATGTTGTGGACCTCCTTAAAATATGTTCAGATATTGATTCAAAAACGTTTCTAATGAGACATATTGCTGTAATATACGCAAATACAAGCGTTAAAATGCCAATTGCAGAGAAATATATTTCCTTGCGTATTTCACTAAAATGTTGTTGACCTCCATAAAATATGTTCAGATATTGATACAAATTCGTTTCAAATGAGACATGTTGCTGCAATATACGCAAAAACTATCGTTAAAATGCCAATAGCAGAGAAATATACTTCCTTGCATATTTCACTAAAATGTTGTAGACTTCCATAAAATATGTTCAGATATTGATACAAATTCGATTCAAATGAGACATATTGCTGTAATATACGCAAGTACAAGCGTTAAAATGCCAATAGCAGAGAAATATACTTCCTTGCGTAATTCACTAAAATGTTGTTGACCTCCATAAAATATGTTCAGATATTGATACAAATTCGTTTCAAATGAGACATATTGCTGAAACATACGCAAATACAAGCGTTAAAATGCCAATAGCAGAGAAATATATTTCCTTGCGTATTTCATTAAAATGTTGTAGACCTCCATAAAATATGTTCAGATATTGATACAAATTCGTTTCAAATGAGACATATTGCTGTAATATACGCAAGTACAAGCGCTAAAATGCCAATAGCAGAGAAATATACTGCCTTGCGTATTTCACTAAAATGTTGTGGACCTCCTTAAAATATGTTCAGATATTGATTCAAAAACGTTTCTAATGAGACATATTGCTGTAATATACGCAAATACAAGCGTTAAAATGCCAATTGCAGAGAAATATATTTCCTTGCGTATTTCACTAAAATGTTGTTGACCTCCATAAAATATGTTCAGATATTGATACAAATTCGTTTCAAATGCGACATGTTGCTGCAATATACGCAAAAACTATCGTTAAAATGCCAATAGCAGAGAAATATACTTCCTTGCATATTTCACTAAAATGTTGTAGACTTCCATAAAATATGTTCAGATATTGATACAAATTCGTTTCAAATGAGACATATTGCTGTAATATACGCAAATACAAGCGTTAAAATATAAATACCAGAGAAATATATTTCCTTGCGTATTTCACTAAAATGTTGTAGACCTCCATAAAATATGTTCAGATTGTAGTAAGTTGTACATAAATAAATATGTGTTAGATAACTTTAGAACCATGTATTTAGATCTAAGATTTTAGATCTATCACTTCGCTCCAAAGTCAACAAGCGCGCTGACCGCAGCGCAGAACAGGTCGAAGTACGACAACAACGGACACCGACATAGAAGATTTGAAAGTAATATATTGAGAGTGTATAATAAGTTATAATATAATATTATAACTTATAAATAATATAAACAACAAAATCAAAACATTACTACATGGCGCAGTCTTTAATACACATGAATATATATATAGATACGTTAGTTTTGATTCTATTTTGTTATTAAATTTAAGGCGTGGCACTTACTCATAATATAAAATACAGTTTGTCTGATTATAGATAAACATATAATAATTTTTTCACTTAATTTAGTTATTGTTTGGGTATGGAATAAGTGTTTTTGGGTATAATTATAATTATTTAGTATTAAGAAAATACGTGACCTTGAAAAGGGTATTTATTTTTTAAACATAATATTGCTTAAATAATAATTATATTAATAAATTATTTGTTTTCGGGATATATCTGGAAGGTATATAACTCATATTTAAAATGGTTGGTTCTGGATATATTCCAGTACCTCAAATGAATCTGGAAGGAAATTTAGATGCAAACTGGAAAAAGTGGAAGCAAATGTTTAATATCTACCTACTAACCAGTGATACAAACAAGAAACCAGAATCAACTCAGTGCGCTATTTTGATGCATTTTATTGGTGAGCGTTGCATTGATATTTATAATACATTTACCTTCAAAACTGAGGAAAAGGAAAACCTTAAATTATTATTAGAAAAATTTTAACATTATTTTATCCCACTTAAAAACGAGACATATGAACGATATAAATTTTTTAGTAGAAATCAATTAGCATGTGAAAGTATTGATGAATACATTCTAGTTTTAAAATCGTTAAGGCGCGATACTTGTAGTGATAAAAGTAGGAAAAACGGTGGTTGGCATATTCGTTCTGAAGCTAATACACATTACTTTATCATACTTGAAAAAATATGATTATGTTCACAAAAGATGTCTCTACACGGGTCCGTGCTTAAATCTAATGTACGTTTAATTATACTAATGTAAATAAATACTAAATATTCACAAATTGATACGTTTTTTACGGCATTATTACGCCTACATAAGTAACATTTTTACGAAAAACTTCACGGAGCAGTGTAGTTTAACAATTAAACCTTGCATACGGTTTAAAAAAAATGCATTACCGTTTTTAACTATTGTTTTATTTCGAATATACGAGCAGGTGTTTTTAATAAGAATTATGATGGATAGATGTCGCTACTATAGCAATTTGTTCGAAACAATAATATTATTGCTTTGCGATAGCACAAGGCGGAGCCATTCCCCCCTTTCGTCTACTTGCAATTGAAATATACATACTATTATAAGAAAATCTTTGGTTCTTTGGTGATAAATGGCAGAAATTATTTTTCGTTTTTACAATACTATTTTATAGATTGGAATACTTTTTTATATTTCTAAAATTATCGAAGCGATCTTCACTATATTATTTCAAATTCTAATAATGTTTTATTTAACTCTCTAAAATTATCTATTCGGTCTAAATAATTTTATTCCAACTTCCAATAATACGATTATATATCCTTTGTCGAAATGGAAAAAGTGATAAACATTGTTACCGTTTTGGCGGGAAAAATATATTTAATATAAATGTAATTACACAAAACTATATTTGTTACATTGTATGAATATTAAAAAAAATCTGATCCAAATATGCGAATGTTTTATTTCCTATTCAGTAGGTATTCATGGGCAAACGACAATTGATTTTTGTTAGAATATTGAATAAAGAATTTTTCCATATATCGTGTAATTTGTGTTATTGCTTTGTTTGTCATACCAACGCATATATAAATTATGGCAAAAGGTGAAAAAGATACCAAACGAAATCCCCGTTTATCTACGCGTAGACAGGCATATTCTAAGAAAAAAAGCTGATGTGTCTGTTACTGAACTTTCTTATCATTTTTATTTCTTATACGTCTGAGGTTCAGCGGCAAACTATCCGCATACCCGTATATAAAGTCAATGCAGGAGGCGTGAGAAGTATTAAATGTAATATTGAAAATAACTTATTATTTTTGTAACCTGTATCTTTTCTGAAAAATATTTTTAAATAAAAGTTTTGCTAAATATTAATATCTGTTATTTTCATTTTTACTAATTTTACTGTAAGTACTACCGTTTTTGTACTACCGGATTTGAGATACAGCTGAATATTGAAAATAACCCTTATTTTGAAACCAGTACCTTTTCTGAAAAACATTTTCAAGTAAAAGTTATGCGAAATATTAATATCTTTTAATTTTATTCTGACAAATTTTCCTGTAAGTACTACCGTTTTTTAATTATAGCAGAATATTGAAAAAGCTTATTCTTTTGTAACCAGTACATTTTCTGATAAATATTTTTAAATAAAAGTTATACGAAACATTAATAGCTTTTATTTTCATTGTGACAATTTTACTGTAAGTACTACCGTTTTTGAGTTATAGCATAAAATGCAAAAAATGACTAGAGTAAACATGCACTTCCGGTTTGAATACACACACGCCGATAGACGTCATCTCAAAAATAGTCAGACTCGATTCAGGGAAGGTCAAAAGATATATTTTCGTTAAAATCTCGAGATCGAAATAATTTCGACAAAATTTTTCATGATTACAATAGTTACTTATACTTCGTATAAGGAAGTAAAATTGGTAATTTACAATATTTAATTTTATTTTTGTGAAAAGTAATATTTATAAAGTACAAATACAATAGTATTTGAATCAACTCAAATTGATAACACCTTATGAACTTCAAGACCCGCGTCATACTCGTGGCCTGGATATTCGGAATCCCAAATACAGAAACTCAAAAAAAAATAATGTTGCTGTCTAATTTACTAATAAAATTGGAGAATATTAAAGCACAACACTACATTGTTAGTGATGTACTAGTTATAATTTGGAAGGGGATATGTGGCGTAACTACAATACTGTTTTTGGTTGAAGTGGGGTAGCGGCGAATAGCGTTTGGGACTGCCTCTTTGCTTCCTCGCCCTTTACACTTGTAACAACGCAGATACCCAGGGATTGCAAGTATCGCGCCTTAAGCAATAGCTGCTCTTTAATAACATTAAAAGACAGTTTAGTCCGTCATCGATTAATATGTGGGTTATTGTGTAATCAAATGCGCGAAAAGTTATTGCAAGTAGTAGATATAACTTTAGAAAAGTCTATTATAATGTGTAGAGCAGCTGAGGATTCAAAACTTCAATCAAATTTAATTAAGAATTCAATAAATGGTTTAACAAAAGCAGGTGAAGTTGATTCAATAACTCGGAAGGCAGACGCTCATGGGACATCGAGGGGTAGTATTCGAAATTCAGCAGGGGTAAAGTCCAGTTGTTCAGCGATTGGTCGAGGCGTTCTTTCATCTCGTAGCAATGATGCCATTAATGTCATAAAAAATTGCACTCCATGCGGTAAAAGTCATCTCGTTAGACAATGTCCTGCTTATGGTGCTACCTGCTATAAATGCAATAAATTAAATCACTTTTCTATCAAGTGCCAAATGAAAAATATTAATAATATAAATTATTCTGACAAACAAAGTTTAAATTTAGCCGTGGGATCAATAAATTCAGTCGACAGTAGTTCGCGGGATAGGGAGTGGTCAGTTCATTTAGAAATTCAGAATGAGAAAATAAAATTCAAAATAGATACTGGTGCTCAGGTAAACTGCATACCCTTAAATATATTTAATAAATTTAATATCAGTAAAAATAATATTGAGAAAACTGAAAACAGACTAACTTCGTATACAGGGTCGCTATTAAAAGTGTTGGGTAAATGCAAACTAAACTGTAGTTATAAATCAAAAGAATATATAATTGAATTTTTTATAGTTGATGTTGTTGGTCCAGCAATTCTTGGTTTACGTGCTAGTGAAGAGTTAAAATTAATTAGTAGATTAGATGACATTTGTGAAAAAACTGCCAATCAGTTTTTTAATAAATATTGCAAGGTGTTTGAGGGATTTGGTAAAATTAAAATAAAACCGTACCATATTGAAATTAAATCAAATATTCAGCCAGTGGTACACGCACCACGAAAAATACCGTTTTCACTGCAAGACGAACTAAAACTAGATCTTGCAAAACTAGAACGGCAAGGAGTGATTATTAAAGAAACAAATCCAACAGACTGGGTTAGCTCGCTAGTGGTAGTTCGTAAGCCAAATAATAAAATAAGACTCTGTATGGATCCACGTGACCTAAATAAAGCAATTAAACGAGAATATTTTCAACTACCTACCGTTGAAAATATTATTGCAAAATTAAGAGGTGCGAAAATATTTAGCACTTTGGATGCTTCTCAAGGGTTTTGGCAAATTCCCTTAGATTTGTCAAGTTCCAAATTATCTACATTTAATACTCCATTTGGCAGGTATAGATTTTTAAGGTTACCTTTAGATATTAATTCAGCCCCCGAAGTTTTTCACAGA
This sequence comes from Nebria brevicollis, assembly GCA_944738965.1. NCBI lineage: Eukaryota > Metazoa > Arthropoda > Insecta > Coleoptera > Carabidae > Nebria > Nebria brevicollis. Next base: position 6,946,216 of record OX122902.1, on the reverse strand, counting down.
GTAGTTAAACAAATAATTGATGATATGGCTGGTGTTGATACGTATCTTGATGACGTTATTGTGTGGGGAAGTACTATTGAAGAGCATAACCGACGACTAACTGAAGTACTAAATAGATTTGAAAAGATAAACTTAAAATTAAATAAAGAAAAGTCAAAAATAGGTCAGTTAGAAGTAAAATATCTGGGTCATATAATATCGGAAAAAGGAGTTCATCCAGATAAAGATAAGTTAGATGCGATTTAAGAAATAAATAGACCTGTAGACAGGAAAGGCGTTGAAAGATTTTTAGGAATGGTAAATTATTTAGGTAAATTCATTAGCAATCTGTCAGAAATAGCAGCTCCCATCAGGCAGCTTCTACAAAAAAATATTGTGTTTCATTGGGAACAGAAGCAACAAGAATCGTTCGACAAATTAAAGTCATTATTAATAAGTCCTCCAATATTAAAGTTTTTTGACCCAAGTAAAGATATTGTGATATCCGTTGATGCGTCACAAACGGGATTAGGAGCGGTTTTGTTGCAAGAGTCCTCACCTATTGCATATGCATCCAAGTCTTTAACAAGTACACAGCAAAGATGGGCACAAATAGAGAAAGAACTCTACGCTATTGTCTTCGGTTGCGAAAGATTCGAACAATATATAATTGGTAAAAAAGAAGTTATCGAGTCAGATCATAAGCCGTTAATGTATATATTTAATAAATCGTTAGTTGATTGCCCGTTAAGATTACAAAGAATGCTGTTGAGACTCCAAGCCTATGAAATAGAGGTTACATGGGTGCCAGGGAAAAAGTTACTAGTTGCTGATGCATTGTCTCGTCCAAATTCTGTAATAGTAAGTGATAAATTTATAGACGAATGTCAGGCTAATTTAGCTATAGAAAACTTAAACATAACGAGTAGACAATTGCAAAATTTTAAAATAGAAACAAAATCTGACGAAATTTTACAAAATTTAATAAAGTACACGGTTGAAGGTTGGCCTCTAGTTAAAAAACATATTGATGATAGAGTTACGGCTTATGAAAAAGTCAAGCATGAAATAAATATATGTTCCGATTTAATTTTTAAAAATAAACAACTGGTAGTACCTACGATTCTGAGAAAAGAAATGTTGAAAAGAATACACTATAATCACATGGGATTCGAAAAATGTAAAGAAAGAGCCAGAACTTCATTATACTGGCCTGGCATAGCAAATGATATAGCTAATGTTGTAAGTAATTGCAGCATTTGCAGTACTTATAAAAATTCACAACGAAGCGAACCTATGATTCCACATACTATTCCAAATAAACCGTGGGAGAAAGTTGCGGCTGATCTATTTTACATAGATGGTGACAACTTCCTCCTAGTTACAGACTACTTCAGTAAATATGTGGAAGTAAGAAAATTAGAGGATACATTGAGTAGCACCGTCATTAAATATTTCAAGGATATTTTTTCACGATTCGGAATTCCAAATACGCTCGTGTCAGATAATGGTCCACAATTTAAAAGTAGAGAATTTAGTGTGTTTCAACATAAATGGGATTTTATTCACATAACGTCTAGTCCATACTACGCACAATCAAATGGTATGGCTGCAAGAAATGTACAGACCATAAGGAATATGTTTAAAAAATGTTTTGCCAACAATCAAGATATTCATTTGGCCTTATTGGAGTATAGAAATACGCCAGTAATTGGAGATGTTAGTCCTGCTGAAATGATGTTCGGAAGAAAGTTAAAAGGGTTGTTACCTTTTTATTCCAAAAAACCTGACTTAACTCAGGTGGAAATCAAAATTAAAGATAAACAAAATATTCAAAAGAAATACTACGATCATAGAAAAGGCGTGAGAGAGATGAGAAGGCTAAACCCCAATGAAACAGTAAAAGTACAAATGAACAAGAAGTGGCAAGATGCCAAAGTCAAAAGTGAACTAGAAAACAGGCCAAGATCGTATAACCTGGTGACCAGCGCTGGAACAGAAATAAGTAGAAACAGAAAATTCATTTCTCCTTTTCCAAGGCAGGATACATCACTTAGCGAGGGTCTAGTAGAAGATATACCGCTTGCAGAAGAGATACAGATTGTAGAAGACACCAACGGTTCATCAGTCGACGAAGATATAGATGAAACAATAAATAATACATTGAGTAGCGATTTTACACAACGGTTGTCGTTAAATGAAAACCAAAATCAAGAAACCAAAACGTCCAGGTACGGTAGACAATACAAACCACGCGATGCGTTCTGGCTTAATTAAATAAATAAATAAATAAAATATAAATTTATATAAATTAAAAATTTTGATTGTAAATAGGGTGAGATGTAGTAAGTTGTACATAAATAAATATGTGTTAGATAACTTTAGAACCATGTATTTAGATCTAAGATTTTAGATCTATCACTTCGCTCCAAAGTCAACAAGCGCGCTGACTGCAGCGCAGAACAGGTCGAAGTACGACAACAACGGACACCGACATAGAAGATTTGAATGTAATATATTGAGAGTGTATAATAAGTTATAATATAATATTATAACTTATAAATAATAAAAACAACAAAATCAAAACATTACTACACAGATATTGATACAAATTCGTTTCAAATGAGACATATTGTTGTAATATACGCAAAAACTAGCGATAAAATATAAATACCAGAGAAATATATTTCCTAGCGTATTTTACTAAAATGTTGTAGACCTCCATAAAATATGTTCAGATATTGATACAAATTCGTTTCAAATGAGACATATAGCTGTAATATACGCACAAACTAGCGTTAAAATGCCAATAGCAGAGAAATATATGTCCTTGCGTATTTCACTAAAATGTTGTAGACTTCCATAACATATGTTCAGATATTGATACAAATTCGTTTCAAATGAGACATTTTGTTGTAATATACAAAAATACAAGCGTTAAAATGCCTATAACAGAGTAATATACTTCCTTGCGTATTTCACTAAAATGTTGTTGACCTCCATAAAAAAAGTTCAGATATTGATACAAAATCGTTTTAAATGAGACTTATTGCTGTAATATACGCAAAAACTAGCGTTAAAATGCCAATAGAAGAGAAATATACTTCCTTGCGTATTTCTCTAAAATGTTGTTGACCTTCATAAAATTTGTTCAGATATTGATACATATTCGTATCAAATGAGACATATTGCTGTAATATACGCAAATACAAGCGTTAAAATGCCAATAGCAGAGAAATATACTGCCTTGCGTATTTCACTAAAATGTTGTGGACCTCCATAAAATATGTTCAGATATTGATACAAATTCGTTTCAAATGAGACATATTGCTGTAATATACGCAAATACAAGCGTTAAAATTCCAATAGCAGAGAAATATATTTCCTTGCGTATTTCATTAAAATGTTGTAGACCTCCATAAAGTATGTTCAGATATTGAAACAAATGCGGTTCAAATGAGACATATTGCTGTAACATACGCAAAAACTAGCGTGAAAATGCCAATAGCAGAGAAATATATTTCCTTGCGTATTACACTAAAATGTTGTAGACCTCCATAAAATATGTTCAGATATTGATACAATTTCGTTTCAAATGAGACATATTGCTGTAATATACGCAAAACTATTGTTAAAATGCCAATAGCAGAGAAATATATTTCCTTGCGTATTTCACTAAAATGTTGTAGACCTCCATAAAATATGTTCTGATATTGATACAAATTCGTTTCTTATGGGACATATTGCTGTAATATACGCAAATACAAGCGTTAAAATGCCAATAGCAGAGAAAAATACATCCTTGCGTATTTTACTAAAATGTTGTAGACCTCCATAAAATATGTTCAGATATTGATACAAATTCGTTTCAAATGAGACATATTGCTGTAATATCCGCAAAAACTAGCGTTAAAATGCCAATAGCAGAGAATTATATTTCCTTGTGTATTTCACTAATATTTTGTAGACTTCCATAAAATATGTTCAGATATTGATACAAATTCGAATCAAATGAGACATATTGCTGTAATATACGCAAAAACTATTGTTAAAATGCCAATAGCAGAGAAATATATTTCCTTGCGTATTTCACTAAAATGTTGTAGACCTCCATAAAATATGTTCTGATAGTGATACAAATTCGTTTCTTATGAGACATATTGCTGTAATATACGCAAATACAAGCGTTAAAATTCCAATAGCAGAGGAATATGTTTCCTTGCGTATTTCTCTAAAATGTTGTAGACCTCCATAAAATATGTTCAGATATTGATACAAATTCGTTTCAAATGAGACATATTGCTTTAATATACGCAAAAACTAGCGTGAAAATGCCAATGGCAGAGAAATATACATCCTTGCGTATTTCACTAAAATGTTTTAGACCTGCATAAAATATGTTCTGATATTGATACAAATTCGTTTCTTATGAGACATATTGCTGTAATATGCGCAAATACAAGCGTTAAAATGCCAATAGCAGAGAAATATACATCCTTGCGTATTTCACTAAAATGTTGTAGACCTGCATACAATATGTTCTGATATTGATACAAATTCGTTTCAAATGAGACATATTGCTGTAATATCCGCAAAAACTAGCGTTAAAATGCCAATAGCAGGGAAATATATTTCCTTGTGTATTTCACTAATATGTTGTAGACTTCCATAAAAGATATTCAGATATTGATACAAATTCGAATCAAATGAGACATATTGCTGTAATATACGCAAAAACTATTGTTAAAATGCCAATAGCAGAGAAATATATTTCCTTGCGTATTTCACTAAAATGTTGTAGACCTCCATAAAATATGTTCTGATATTGATACAAATTCGTTTCTTATGAGACATATTGCTGTAATATACGCAAATACAAGCGTTAAAATGCCAATAGCAGAGAAAAATACATCCTTGCGTATTTCACTAAAATGTTGTAGACCTGCATAAAATATGTTCTGATATTGATACAAATTCGTTTCAAATGAGACATATTGCTGTAATATCCGCAAAAACTAGCGTTAAAATGCCAATAGCAGAGAAATATATTTCCTTGTGTATTTCACTAATATGTTGTAGACTTCCATAAAAGATATTCAGATATTGATACAAATTCGAATCAAATGAGACATATTGCTGTAATATACGCAAAAACTATTGTTAAAATGCCAATAGCAGAGAAATATATTTCCTTGCGTATTTCACTAAAATGTTGTAGACCTCCATAAAATATGTTCTGATAGTGATACAAATTCGTTTCTTATGAGACATATTGCTGTAATATACGCAAATACAAGCGCTAAATTCCAATAGCAGAGAAATATGTTTCCTTGCGTATTTCTCTAAAATGTTGTAAACCTCCATAAAATATGTTCAGATATTGATACCAATTCGTTTCAAATGAGACATATTGCTTTAATATACGCAAAAACTAGCGTGAAAATGCCAATGGCAGAGAAATATACATCCTTGCGTATTTAACTTAAATGTTGTAGACCTGCATAAAATATGTTCTGATATTGATACAAATTCGTTTCAAATGAGACATATTGCTGTATAATACGCAAAAACTAGCGTTCACATGCCAATAGCAGAGAAAAATATTTCCTTGTATATTTCACTAATATGTTGTAGACTTCCATAAAATATGTTCAGATATTGATACAAATTCGAATCAAATGAGACATATTGCTGTAATATACGCAAAAACTATTGTTAAAATGCTAATAGCAGAGAAATATATTTCCTTGCGTATTTCACTAAAATGTTGTAGACCTCTATAAAATATGTTCAGATATTGATACAAATTCGTTTCAAATGAGACATATTGCTGTAACATACGCAAAAACTAGCGTTAAAATGCCAATAGCAGAGAAACATATTTTTCTTGCATATTTTACTAAAATGTTGTAGACCTCCATAAACTATGTTCAGATATTGATACAAATTCGTTTCAAATGAGACATATTGCTGTAATATACGCAAATACAAGCGTTAAAATGCCAATAGCAGAGAAATATATTTCCTTGCGTATTTCACTATGTTGTTGACCTCCATAAATTATGTTCAGATATTGAAACAAATTCGTATCAAATGAGACATATTGCTGTAATATACGCAAATACAAGCGTTAAAATTCCAATAGCAGAGAAATATATTTCCTAGCGTATTTCACTAAAATGTTGTAGACCTGCATAAAATATGTTCAGATATTGATAAAAATTCGTTTCAAATGAGACATATTGCTGTAATATACGCAAATACAAGCGTTAAAATATAAATACCAGAGAAATATATTTCTAAGCGTACTTTACTAAAATGTTGTAGACCTCCATAAAATATGTTCAGATATTGATACAAATTCGTTTCAAATGAGACATATTGCTGTAATATACGCAAATACAAGCGTTAAAATATAAATACCAGATAAAGATATTTCCTTGCGTATTTCACTAAAATGTTGTAGACCTCCATAAAATATGTTCTGATATTGATACAAATTCGGTTCTTATGAGACATATTGCTGTAATATACGCAAATAAATGTTGTAGACCTGCATAAAATATGTTCAAATATTCATACAAATTCGTTTCGAATGAGACATATTGCTGTAATATACGCAAATACAAGCGTTAAAATGCCAAAAGCAGAGAAATATATTTCTTTGCGTATTTCACTAAAATGTTGTAGACCTCCATAAAATATGTTCAGATATTGATACAAATTCGTTTCAAATGAGACATATTGCTGTTATATACGCAAAAACTAGCGTTAAACTGCCAATAGCAGAGAAATATATTTCCTTGCGTATATCACTAAAATGTTGTAGACCTCCTTAAATATGTTCAGATATTGATTCAAATTCGTTTCAAATGGGACATATAGCTGTAATATACGCACAAATTAGCGTTAAAATTCCAATAGCAGAGAAATATATTTCCTTGCGTAATTCACTAAAATGTTGTAGATTTTCATAACATATGTTCAGATATTGATACAAATTCGTTTCAAATGAAACAAATTGCTGTAACTTACGCAAATACAAGCGTTAAAATGCCAATAGCAGAGAAAGATATTTCCTTGCTTATTTCACTAAAATGTTGTGGACCTCCATAAAATATGCTCAGATATTGATACAAATTCGTTTCAAATGAGACATATTGCTGTAAAATACGCAAAAACTAGCGTTAAAATGCCAATAGCAGAGAAATATATTTCCGTGCGTATTTTACTAAAATGTTGTAGACCTCCATAAAATATGTTCAGATATTGATACAAATTCGTTTCAAATGAGACATATTGCTGTAATATACGCAAGAACAAGCGTTAAAATGCCAAGAGCAGAGAAATATATTTCCTTGCGTATTTCACTAAAATGTTGTAGACCTCCATAAAATATTTTCAGATATTGATACAAATTCGTTTCAAATGAGACATATTACTGTAATATACGCAAAAACTAGCGTTAAAATGCCAATAACAGTGAAATATATTTCCTTGCGTATTTCACTAAAATGTTGTTGACCGCCATAAAAAATGTTCAGATATTGATACATATTCGTTTCTAATGAGACATATTGCTGTAATATACGCAAATACAAGCGTTAAAATGCCAATAGCAGAGAAATATACTGCCTTGCGTATTTCTCTAAAATGTTGTTGACCTCCATAAAATATGTTCAGATATTGATACAAATTCGTTTCTATTGAGACATATTGCTGTAATATACGCACAAACTAGCGTTAACATGCCAATAGAAGAGAAATATATTTCCTTGCGTATTTCACTAAAATGTTGTGGATCCCCATGAAATATGTTCAGATATTGATACAAATTCGTTTCAAATGAGACATATTGCTGTAATATACGCAAAAACTAGCGTTAAAATGCCAATAGCAGAGAAATATATTTCCTTGCGTATCCCACTAAAATGTTGTAGTCCTCCATAAAATATGTTCAGATATTGTTACAAATTCGTTTCGAATGAGACATATTGCTGTAATATACGCAAAAACTAGCGTTAAAATGCCAATAGCAGAGAAATATATTTCCTGGCGTATTTAACTAAAATGTTGTTGACCTCCAAAATAAATGTTCTCGGATAAGGTTTATTATCGCGCATTATTAAACAAAATAATATACAATTTTTAAACGATTTACAATAATAAATTTTCCAATAATATATATTTTATGTTTACAACAATATTCGTCATTCAACCATTTTGCTAAATATAAAGAGATGCTCCTTTATTATTTCTACTAATTTAACTTTCACGCATGTTTTGTAGTAGACTTTAAAAAAATTACTTTCAAATGTTTCTAAACAATTTTTGTAAATTCATTTCCTTCTTTATACATTTTTTAGCTAAATACCCCGAAAAGAAACGGAACAATCTTCTAATGTTAACTGTTCTTTATTTGAAGAGTTGAGAGATCCACCTGGTTATGATGGTTCGCTTATTAAATTGATTGATATTGAGCTCTCATCCGAATCCATTGGTTGTGGTTCCGAATTTGATGATTTTTCCGACGACATTAGGGATTTTATCGTGATTGATCGATACAATGTTTGGAATGTTCTCGCGCTGGGATTTTTATTATACCCTCCTTTCATTCTAAATATTGAAAATAAAATTTCAATCACATCTTGATTTAATCGATTCGTCATCAAAAATTCGAGGCCATTATTGGATCGTTCCTCTTCAGAAAATAGTAAAATGACGTCGATGGTTTGAACTAATCCTAAAAAACATGGCGGTTTATTAAACTTATTTGCTTTTTTGATTAATTACTATTTTTATATGAAAATATATGCAGTGTCATGCACCGAACTTTCTTATCCGCATATGGGTTAAACCATATCGTAGTTACATTATTTTTCTATTTTATAATATTTGTTCGAACCTTTAGATCGCTTTTACACTATATATTTTTCTTAGAATAAATATTAAATGTCAAACTTCAAATTATTTAAGTCTATTTTGTTAAACAATTGACAGGCGCAGATGATACGATTTATGTAACAATATATATAATAAGCAGAAATTAATTTTGAAACCAGTACTTTTTTTGGAAAAAAGATTCAAACAAAAGTTGTGCTAACTATAAATATCATTAATTTTTGTTCACAAAAATTTTCTGTAACTGTAACCATTTTTGAGTAATTGCAGAAACTGCAAAAAATGACTGAGGTAAACATGCACTTTCGGTCGGAATACGGTTTTTAAAAATTGGAGGTTT
>OX122902.1:6887069-6934296 GCA_944738965.1 Nebria brevicollis | reverse complement strand
ATTTGCGTATGTTACAGCAATATGTCTCATTTGAAACGAATTTGTATCAATATCTGAACATATTTTATGGAGGTCTACAACATTTTAGAAAAATATGCTAGGAAATATATTTCTCTGGAATTTATATTTTGAAGCTTGTACTTGCGTATATTACGGCAATATGTCTCATTTGAAACGAATTTGTATGAATATCTGAACATATTTTATGGAGGTCTACAACATTTTAGTGTAATACGCAAGGAAATATATTTCTCTGCTATTGGCATTTTAACGCATGTATTTGCGTATGTTACAGCAATATGTCTCATTTGAAATGAATTTGTTTCAATATCTGAACATATTTTATGGAGGTCTACAGCAATTTAGTAAAATGCGCTAGGAAATATATTTCTATGGTATTTATATTTTAACGCTTGTATTTGCGTATGTTACAGCAATTTGTCTCATTTGAAACGAATTTGTTTCAATATCTGAACATATTTTATGGAGGTCTACAACATTTTAATGAAATACGCTAGGAAATATATTTCTCTGCTATTGGCATTTTAACGCTTGTATTTGCTTATATTACAGCAATATGTCTCATTTGAACCGAATTTGTATCAATATCTGAATATATTTTATGGAGGTCTACAACAATTTAGTAAAATACGCTAGGAAATATATTGCTCTGCTATTGGCATATTAACACTTGTATTTGCGTATGTTACAGCAATATGTCTCATTTGAAACGAATTTGTATCAATATCTGAACATATTTTATGGAGGTCTACAACAATTTAGTAAAATACGCTAGGAAACATATAACTCTGGTATTTATCTTTGAACGCTTGTATTTGCGTATATTACAGCAATATGTCTCATTTGAAACGAATTTGTATGAATATCTGAACAAATTTTACGAAGGTCTACAACATTTTAATGAAATACGCAAGGAAATATATTTCTCTGCTATTGGCATTTTAACGCTTGTATTTGCGTATGTTACAGCAATATGTCTCATTTGAAACGAATTTGTATCAATATCCGAACATATTTTATGGAGGTCTACAACATTTTAGTGTAATACACAAGGAAATATATTTCTCTGCTATTGGCATTTTAACGCTTGTATTTGCGTACGTTACAGCAATATGTCTCATTTGAAAAGAATTTGTATCAATATCTGAACATATTTTATGGAGGTCTACAACATTTTAGCAAAATACGCTAGGACATATATTTCTCTGGTATTTATATTTTAACGCTTGTATTTGCGCATATTACAGCAATATGTCGCATTTGAAACGAATTTGTATCAATATCTGAACATATTTTATGGAGGTCTACAACAATTTAGTAAAATACGCTAGGAAATATATTTCTTTGGTATTTATATTTTAACGCTTGTATTTGCGTATTTTACAGCAATATGTCTCATTTGAAACGAATTTGTATGAATATCTGAACATATTTTATGGAGGTCAACAACATTTTAATGAAATACGCTAGGAAATATATTTCTCTGCTATTGGCATTTTAACGCTTGTATTTGCATATATAACAGCAATATGTCTCATTTGAACCGAATTTGTATCAATATCTGAACATATTTTATGGAGGTCTACAACAATTTAGTAAAATACGCTAGGAAATATATTTCTCTGGTATTTATATTTTAACGCTTGTATTTGCGTATATTACAGCAATATGTCTCATTTGAAACGAATTTGTATCAATATTTGAACATATTTTATGGAGGTCTACAACAATTTAGTAAAATACGCTAGGAAACATATTTCTCTGGTATTTATCTTTTAACGCTTGTATTTGCGTATATTACAGCAATATGTCTCATTTGAAACGAATTTGTATGAATATCTGAACATATTTTATGGAGGTCTACAACATTTTAATGAAATACGCAAGGAAATATATTTCTCTGCTATTGGCATTTTAACGCTTGTATTTGTGTATGTTACAGCAATATGCCTCATTTGAAACTAATTTGTATCAATATCTGAACATATTTTATGGAGGTCCACAACATTTTAGTAAAATACGCTAGGAAATATATTTCTCTGGTATTTATATTTTAACGCTTGTATATGTGTATATTATAGCAATATGTCTCATTTGAAACGAATTTGTATCAATATCTGAACATATTTTATGGAGGTCTACAACATTTTAGAAAAATACGCTAGGAAATATATATCTCTGGTATTTATAATTTAACGCTTGTATTTGCGTATGTTACAGCAATATGTCTCATTTGAAACGAATTTGTATCAATATCTGAACATATTTTATGGAGGTCTACAACATTTTAATGAAATACGCTAGGAAATATATTTCTCTGCTATTGGCATTTTAACGCTTGTATTTGCTTATATTACAGCAATATGTCTCATTTGAACCGATTTTGTTTCAATATCTGAACATATGTTATGGAGGTCTACAACAATTTAGTAAAATACGCTAAGAAATATATTTCTCTGGTATTTATATTTTAACGCTTGTATTTGCGTATATTACAACAATATGTCTCATTTGAAACGAATTTGTAAGATTATCTGAACATATTTTACGGAGGTCTACAACATTTTAATGAAATACGCAAGGAAATATATTTCTCTGCTATTGGTATTTTAACGCTTGTATTTGCGTATGTTACAGCAATATGTCTCATTTGAAACGAATTTGTATCAATATCTGAACATATTTTATGGAGGTCTACAACATTTTAGTAAAATACGCTAGGAAATATATTTCTCTGGTAATTATATTTTAACGCTTGTATTTGCGTATATTACAGCAATATGTCTCATTTGAAACGAATTTGTAAGAATATCTGAACATATTTTATGGAGGTCTACAACATTTTAATGAAATACGCAAGGAAATATATTTCTCTGCTATTGGCATTTTAACGCTTGTATTTGCGTATGTTACAGCAATATGTCTCATTTGAAACGAATTTGTATCAATATCTGAACATATTTTATGGAGGTCTACAACATTTTAGTGTAATACGCAAAGAAATATATTTCTCTGCTATTGGCATTTTAACGCTTGTATTTGCGTATGTTACAGCAATATGTCTCATTTGAAACGAATTTGTATCAATATCTAAACATATTTAATGGAGGTCTACAACATTTTAGTAAAATACGCTAGGAAATATATTGCTCTGGTATTTATATTTTAACGCTTGTATTTGCGTATATTACAGCAATATGTCGCATTTGAAACGAATTTGTATCAATATCTGAACATATTTTATGGAGGTCTACAACAATTTAGTAAAATACGCTAGGAAATACATTTCTCTGCTATTGGCATATTAACGCTTGTATTTGCGTATGTTACAGCAATATGTCTCATTTGAAACGAATTTGTATCAATATCTGAACATATTTTATGGAGGTCTACAACATTTTAATGAAATACGCAAGGAAATATATTTCTCTGCTATTAGCATTTTAACGCTTGTATTTGCGTATATTACATCAATATGTCTCATTTGAAACGAATTTGTATCAATATCTGAACATATTTTATGGAGGTCTACAACAATTTAGTAAAATACGCTAGGAAACATATTTCTCTGGTATTTATATTTTAACGCTTGTATTTGCGTATATTACAGCAATATGTCTCATTTGAAACGAATTTGTATCAATATCTGAACATATTTTATGGAGGTCTACAACATTTTAGAAAAATATGCTAGGAAATATATTTCTCTGGAATTTATATTTTAAAGCTTGTACTTGCGTATATTACGGCAATATGTCTCATTTGAAACGAATTTGTATGAATATCTGAACATATTTTATGGAGGTCTACAACATATTAGTGTAATACGCAAGGAAATATATTTCTCTGCTATTGGCATTTTAACGCTGGTATTTGCGGATGTTACAGCAATATGTCTCATTTGAAACGAATTTGTTTCAATATCTGAACATATTTTATGGAGGTCTACAACAATTTAGTAAAATGCGCTAGGAAATATATTTCTATGGTATTTATATTTTAACGCTTGTATTTGCGTATGTTACAGCAACATGTCTCATTTGAAACGAATTTGTTTCAATATCTGAACATATTTTATGGAGTTCTACAACATTTTAATGAAATGCGCTAGGAAATATATTTCTCTGCTATTGGCATTTTAACGCTTGTATTTGCATATATAACAGCAATATGTCTCATTTGAACCGAAATTGTATCAATATCTGAACATATTTTATGGAGGTCTACAACAATTTAGTAAAATACGTTAGGAAATATATTTCTCTGGTATTTATATTTTAACGCTTGTATTTGCGTATATTACAGCAATATGTCTCATTTGAAACGAATTTGTATCAATATCTGAACATATTTTATGGAGGTCTACAACAATTTAGTAAAATACGCTAGGAAACATATTTCTCTGGTATTTATATTTTAACGCTTGTATTTGCGTATATTACAGCAATATGTCTCATTTGAACCGAATTTGTATCAATATCTGAACATATTTTATGGAGGTCTACAACAATTTAGTAAAATACGCTAGGAAATATATTTCTCTGCTATTGGCATTTTAACGCTTGTATTTGCGTATGTTACAGCAATATGCCTCATTTGAAACTAATTTGTATCAATATCTGAACATATTTTTTGGGAACTACAACAATTTAGTAAAATACGCTAGGAAATATATTTCTCTGGTATTTATATTTTAACGCTTGTATTTGCGTATATAACAGCAATATGTCTCATTTGAAACGAATTTGTATGAATATCTGAACATATTTTATGGTGGTCTACAACATTTTAATGAAATACGCAAGGAAATATATTTCTCTCCTATTGGCATTTTAACGCTTGTATTTGCGTATGTTACAGCAACATGTCTCATTTGAAACGAATTTGTTTCTATATCTGAACATATTTTATGGAGGTCTACAACATTTTAGTAAAATACGCTAGGAAATATATTTCTATGGTATTTTAACGCTTGTATTTGCGTATGTTACAGCAATATGTGAAACATATATTATGGAGATCTACAACAATTTAGTAAAATACGCGAGGAAATATATTTCTCTGCTATTGGCATATTAACGCTTGTACATGCGTATATTACAGCAATATGTCTCATTTGAAACGAATTTGTATGAATATCTGAACATATTTTATGGAGGTCTACAACATATTAGTGTAATACGCAAGGAAATATATTTCTCTGCTATTGGCATTTTAACGCTGGTATTTGCGTATGTTATAGCAATATGTCTCATTTGAAACGAATTTGTTTCAATATCTGAACATATTTTATGGAGGTCTACAACAATTTAGTAAAATGCGCTAGGAAATATATTTCTATGGTATTTATATTTTAACGCTTGTATTTGCGTATGTTACAGCAATATGTCTCATTTGAAACGAATTTGTTTCAATATCTGAACATATTTTATGGAGGTCTACAACATTTTAATGAAATGCGCTAGGAAATATATTTCTCTGCTATTGGCATTTTAACGCTTGTATTTGCATATATAACAGCAATATGTCTCATTTGAACCGAAATTGTATCAATATCTGAACATATTTTATGGAGGTCTACAACAATTTAATAAAATACGTTAGGAAATATATTTCTCTGGTATTTATATTTTAACGCTTGTATTTGCGTATATTACAGCAATATGTCTCATTTGAAACGAATTTGTATCAATATCTGAACATATTTTATGGAGGTCTACAACATTTTAATGAAATACGCTAGGAAATATATTTCTCTGCTATTGGCATTTTAACGCTTGTATTTGCTTATATTACAGCAATATGTCTCATTTGAACCGAATTTGTTTCAATATCTGAACATATTTTATGGAGGTCTACAACAATTTAGTAAAATACGCCAAGATATATATTTCTCTGGTATTTATATTTTAACGCTTGTATTTGCGTATATTACAACAATATGTCTCATTTGAAACGAATTTGTAAGATTATCTGAACATATTTTACGGAGGTCTACAACATTTTAATGAAATACGCAAGGAAATATATTTCTCTGCTATTGGTATTTTAACGCTTGTATTTGCGTATTTTACAGCAATATGTCTCATTTGAAACGAATTTGTATCAATATCTGAACATATTTTATGGAGGTCTACAACATTTTAGTAAAATACGCTAGGAAATATATTTCTCTGGTATTTATATTTTAACGCTTGTATTTGCGTATATTACAGCAATATGTCTCATTTGAAACGAATTTGTAAGAATATCTGAACATATTTTATGGAGGTCTACAACATTTTAATGAAATACGCAAGGAAATATATTTCTCTGGTATTTATAATTTAACGCTTGGATTTGCGTATAATACAGCAATATGTCTCATTTGAAACGAATTTGTATCAATATCTGAACATATTTTATGGAGGTCTACAACATTTTAGAAAAATATGCTAGGAAATATATTTCTCTGGAATTTATATTTTAAAGCTTGTACTTGCGTATATTACGGCAATATGTCTCATTTGAAACGAATTTGTATGAATATCTGAACATATTTTATGGAGGTCTACAACATATTAGTGTAATACGCAAGGAAATATATTTCTCTGCTATTGGCATTTTAACGCTTGTATTTGCGAATGTTACAGCAATATGTCTCATTTGAAACGAATTTGTTTCAAAATCTGAACATATTTTATGGAGGTCTACAACAATTTAGTAAAATACGCTAGGAAACATATTTCTCTGGTATTTATATTTTAACGCTTGTATTTGCGTATATTACAGCAATATGTCTCATTTGAAACGAATTTGTATGAATATCTGAACATATTTTATGGAGGTCCACAACATTTTAGAAAAAAATGCTAGGAAATATATTTCTCTGGAATTTATATTTTAAAGCTTGTACTTGCGTATATTACGGCAATATGTCTCATTTGAAACGAATTTGTATGAATATCTGAACATATTTTATGGAGGTCTACACCATATTAGTGTAATACGCAAGGAAATATATTTCTCTGCTATTGGCATTTTAACGCTGGTATTTGCGTATGTTACAGCAATATGTCTCATTTGAAACGAATTTGTTTCAATAGCTGAACATATTTTATGGAGGTCTACAACAATTTAGTAAAATACGCTAGGAAACATATTTCTCTGGTTTTTATATTTTAACGCTTGTATTTGCGTATATTACAGCAATATGTCTCATTTGAACCGAATTTGTATCAATATCTGAACATATTTTATGGAGTCTACAACAATTTAGTAAAATACGCTAGGAAATATATTTCTCTGCTATTGGCATTTTAACGCTTGTATTTGCGTATGTTACAGCAATATGCCTCATTTGAAACGAATTTGTATCAATATCTGAACATATTTTATGGAGGTCTACAACAATTTAGTAAAATGCGCTAGGAAATATATTTCTATGGTATTTATATTTTAACGCTTGTATTTGCGTATGTTACAGCAACATGTCTCATTTGAAACGAATTTGTTTCAATATCTGAACATATTTTATGGAGGTCTACAACATTTTAATGAAATGCGCTAGGAAATATATTTCTCTGCTATTGGCATTTTAACGCTTGTATTTGCATATATAACAGCAATATGTCTCATTTGAACCGAAATTGTATCAATATCTGAACATATTTTATGGAGGTTTACAACAATTTAGTAAAATACGTTAGGAAATATATTTCTCTGGTATTTATATTTTAACGCTTGTATTTGCGTATATTACAGCAATATGTCTCATTTGAAACGAATTTGTATCAATATCTGAACATATTTTATGGAGGTCTACAACAATTTAGTAAAATACGCTAGGAAACATATTTCTCTGGTATTTATATTTTAACGCTTGTATTTGCGTATATTACAGCAATATGTCTCATTTGAACCGAATTTGTATCAATATCTGAACATATTTTATGGAGGTCTACAACAATTTAGTAAAATACGCTAGGAAATATATTTCTCTGCTATTGGCATTTTAACGCTTGTATTTGCGTATGTTACAGCAATATGCCTCATTTGAAACTAATTTGTATCAATATCTGAACATATTTTATGGAGGTCTACAACAATTTAGTAAAATACGCTAGGAAATATATTTCTCTGGTATTTATATTTTAACGCTTGTATTTGCGTATATAACAGCAATATGTCTCATTTGAAACGAATTTGTATGAATATCTGAACATATTTTATGGTGGTCTACAACATTTTAATGAAATACGCAAGGAAATATATTTCTCTCCTATTGGCATTTTAACGCTTGTATTTGCGTATGTTACAGCAATATGTCTCATTTGAAACGAATTTGTTTCTATATCTGAACATATTTTATGGAGGTCTACAACATTTTAGTAAAATACGCTAGGAAATATATTTCTATGGTATTTTAACGCTTGTATTTGCGTATGTTACAGCAATATTTGAAACATATTTTATGGAGATCTACAACAATTTAGTAAAATACGCGAGGAAATATATTTCTCTGCTATTGGCATATTAACGCTTATACATGCGTATATTACAGCAATATGTCTCATTTGAAACGAATTTGTATGAATATCTGAACATATTTTATGGAGGTCTACAACGTTTTAATGAAATACGCAAGGAAATATATTTCTCTCCTATTGGCATTTAAACGCTTGTATTTGCGTATGTTACAGCAATATGTCTCATTTGAAACGAATTTGTTTCAATATCTGAACATATTTTATGGAGGTCTACATCATTTTAGTAAAATACGCTAGGAAATATATTTCTATGGTATTTTAACGCTTGTATTTGCGTATGTTACAGCAATATGTGAAACATATTTTATGGAGGTCTACAACAATTTAGTAAAATACGCGAGGAAATATATTTCTCTGCTATTGGCATATTAACGCTTGTACATGCGTATATTACAGCAATATGTCTCATTTGAAACGAAGTTGTATGAATATCTGAACATATTTTATGGAGGTCTACAACATTTTAGTGTAATACGCAAGGAAATATATTTCTCTGCTATTGGCATTTTAACGCTTGTATTTGCGTATGTTACAGCAATATGTCTCATTTGAAACGAATTTCTTTCAATATCTGAACATATTTTAAGGAGGTCTAAAACAATTTAATGAAATACGCTAGGAAATATATTTCTCTGCTATTGGCATTTTAACGCTTGTATTTGCTTATATTACAGCAATATGTCTCATTTGAACCGAATTTGTATCAATATCTGAACATATTTTATGGAGGTCTACAACAATTTAGTAAAATACGCTAAGAAAAAAATTCTCCGGTATTTATATTTTAACGCTTGTATTTGCGTATATTACAGCAATATGTCTCATTTGAAACGAATTTGTATCAATATCTGAACATATTTTATGGAGGTCTACAACAATTTAGTAAAATACGCTAGGAAATATATTTCTCTGGTATTTATATTTTAACGCTTGTATTTGCGTATATTACAACAATATGTCTCATTTGAAACGAATTTGTATGAATATCTGAACATATTTTATGGAGGTCTACAACATTTTAATGAAATACGCAAGGAAATATATTTCTCTGCTATTGGCATTTTAACGCTTGTATTTGTGTATGTTACAGCAATATGCCTCATTTGAAACTAATTTGTATCAATATCTGAACATATTTTATGGAGGTCTACAACATTTTAGTAAAATACGCTAGGAAATATATTTCTCTGGTATTTATATTTTAACGCTTGTATTTGCGTGTATTACAACAATATGTCTCATTTGAAACGAATTTGTATCAATATCTGAACATATTTTATAAAGGTCTACAACATTTTAGAAAAATACGCTAGGAAATATATTTCTCTGGTATTTATAATTTAACGCTTGGATTTGCGTATATTACAGCAATATGTCTCATTTGAAACGAATTTGTATCAATATCTGAACATATTTTATGGAGGTCTACAACATTTTAATGAAATACGCAAGGAAATATATTTCTCTGCTATTGGCATTTTAACGCTTGTATTTGCGTATGTTACAGCAATATGTCTCATTTGAAACGAATTTGTTTCTATATCTGAACATATTTTATGGAGGTCTACAACATTTTAGTAAAATACGCTAGGAAATATATTTCTATGGTATTTTAACGCTTGTATTTGCGTATGTTACAGCAATATGTGAAACATATTTTATGGAGATCTACAACAATTTAGTAAAATACGCGAGGAAATATATTTCTCTGCTATTGGCATATTAACGCTTATACATGCGTATATTACAGCAATATGTCTCATTTGAAACGAATTTGTATGAATATCTGAACATATTTTATGGAGGTCTACAACGTTTTAATGAAATACGCAAGGAAATATATTTCTCTCCTATTGGCATTTAAACGCTTGTATTTGCGTATGTTACAGCAATATGTCTCATTTGAAACGAATTTGTTTCAATATCTGAACATATTTTATGGAGGTCTACAACATTTTAGTAAAATACGCTAGGAAATATATTTCTATGGTATTTTAACGCTTGTATTTGCGTATGTTACAGCAATATGTGAAACATATTTTATGGAGGTCTACAACAATTTAGTAAAATACGCTAGGAAATATATTTCTCTGCTATTGGCATATTAACGCTTGTACATGCGTATATTACAGCAATATGTCTCATTTGAAACGAATTTGTATGAATATCTGAACATATTTTATGGAGGTCTACAACATTTTAGTGTAATACGCAAGGAAATATATTTCTCTGCTATTGGCATTTTAACGCTTGTATTTGCGTATGTTACAGCAATATGTCTCATTTGAAACGAATTTGTATCAATATCTGAACATATTTTATGGAGGTCTACAACATTTTAATGAATTACGCAAGGAAATATATTTCTCTGCTATTGGCATTTTAACGCTTGTATTTGCGTATGTTACTGCAATATGTCTCATTTGAAACGAATTTGTATCAATATCTGAACATATTTTATGGAGGTCTACAACAATTTAGTAAAATACGCTAGGAAATATATTTCTCTGCTATTGGCATATTAACGCTTGTATTTGCGTATGTTACAGCAATATGTCTCATTTGAAACGAATTTGTATCAATATCTGAACATATTTTTTGGAGGTCTACAACAATTTAGTAAAATACGCTAGGAAATATATTTTTCTGGTATTTATATTTTAACGCTTGTATTTGCGTATATAACAGCAATATGTCTCATTTGAAACGAATTTGTATGAATATCTGAACATATTTTATGGAGGTCTACAACGTTTTAATGAAATACGCAAGGAAATATATTTCTCTCCTATTGGCATTTTAACGCTTGTATTTGCGTATGTTACAGCAATATGTCTCATTTGAAACGAATTTGTTTCAATATCTGAACATATTTTATGGAGGTCTACATCATTTTAGTAAAATACGCTAGGAAATATATTTCTATGGTATTTTAACGCTTGTATTTGCGTATGTTACAGCAATTTGTGAAACATATTTTATGGAGGTCTACAACAATTTAGTAAAATACGCGAGGAAATATATTTCTCTGCTATTGGCATATTAACGCTTGAACATGCGTATATTACAGCAATATGTCTCATTTGAAACGAATTTGTATGAATATCTGAACATATTTTATGGAGGTCTACAACATTTTAGTGTAATACGCAAGGAAATATATTTCTCTGCTATTGGCATTTTAACGCTTGTATTTGCGTATGTTACAGCAATATGTCTCATTTGAAACGAATTTCTTTCAATATCTGAACATATTTTATGGAGGTCTAAAACAATTTAATGAAATACGCTAGGAAATATATTTCTCTGCTATTGGCATTTTAACGCTTGTATTTGCTTATATTACAGCAATATGTCTCATTTGAACCGAATTTGTATCAATATCTGAACATATTTTATGGAGGTCTACAACAATTTAGTAAAATACGCTAAGAAAAAAATTCTCTGGTATTTATATTTTAACGCTTGTATTTGCGTATATTACAGCAATATGTCTCATTTGAAACGAATTTGTATCAATATCTGAACATATTTTATGGAGGTCTACAACAATTTAGTAAAATACGCTAGGAAATATATTTCTCTGGTATTTATATTTTAACGCTTGTATTTGCGTATATTACAACAATATGTCTCATTTGAAACGAATTTGAATGAATATCTGAACATATTTTATGGAGGTCTACAACATTTTAATGAAATACGCAAGGAAATATATTTCTCTGCTATTGGCATTTTAACGCTTGTATTTGTGTATGTTACAGCAATATGCCTCATTTGAAACTAATTTGTATCAATATCTGAACATATTTTATGGAGGTCTACAACATTTTAGTAAAATACGCTAGGAAATATATTTCTCTGGTATTTATATTTTAACGCTTGTATTTGCGTGTATTACAACAATATGTCTCATTTGAAACGAATTTGTATCAATATCTGAACATATTTTATGGACGTCTACAACATTTTAGAAAAATACGCTAGGAAATATATATCTCTGGTATTTATAATTTAACGCTTGGATTTGCGTATATTACAGCAATATGTCTCATTTGAAACGAATTTGTATCAATATCTGAACATATTTTATGGAGGTCTACAACATTTTAATGAAATACGCAAGGAAATATATTTCTCTGCTATTGGCATTTTAACGCTTGTATTTGCGTATGTTACAGCAATATGTCTCATTTGAAACGAATTTGTATCAATATCTGAACATATTTTATGGAGGTCTACAACAATTTAATAAAATACGCTAGGAAATATATTTCTCTGGTATTTATATTTTACTGCTTGTATTTGCTTATATTACAGCAATATGTCTCATTTGAACCGAATTTGTATCAATATCTGAACATATTTTATGGAGGTCTACAGCAATTTAGTAAAATACGCTAGGAAATATATTTCTCTGCTATTGGCATATTAACGCTTGTATTTGCGTATGTTACAGCAATATGTCTCATTTGAAACGAATTTGTATCAATATCTGAACATATTTTATGGAGGTCTACAACAATTTAGTAAAATACGCTAGGAAATATATTTCTCTGGTATTTATACTTTAACGCTTGTATTTGCGTATATAACAGCAATATGTCTCATTGGAAACGAATTTGTATGAATATCTGAACATATTTTATGGAGGTCTACAACATTTTAATGAAATACGCAAGGAAATATATTTCTCTCCTATTGGCATTTTAACGCTTATATTTGCGTATGTTACAGCAATATGTCTCATTTGAAACGAATTTGTTTCTATATCTGAACATATTTTAAGGAGGTCTACAACATTTTAGTAAAATACGCTAGGAAATATATTTCTATGGTATTTTAACGCTTGTATTTGCGTATGTTACAGCAATATGTGAAACATATTTTATGTAGGTCTACAACAATTTAGTAAAATACGCTAGGAAATATATTTCTCTGTTATTGGCATATTAACGCTTGTACATGCGTATATTACAGCAATATGTCTCATTTGAAACGAATTTGTATGAATATCTGAACAAATTTTATGGAGGTCTACAACATTTTAGTGTAATACGCAAGGAAATATATTTCTCTGCTATTGGCATTTTAACGCTTGTATTTGCGTATGTTACAGCAATATGTCTCATTTGAAACGAATTTGTTTCAATATCTGAACATATTTTATGGAGGTCTACAACATTTTAATGAAATACGCTAGGAAATATATTTCTCTGCTATTGGCATTTTAACGCTTGTATTTGCTTATATTACAGCAATATGTCTCATTTGAACCGAATTTGTATCAATATCTGAACATATTTTATGGAGGTCTACAACAATTTAGTAAAATACGCTAGGAAATATATTTCTCTGGTATTTATATTTTAACGCTTGTATTTGCGTATATTACAGCAATATGTCTCATTTGAAACGAATTTGTATCAATATCTGAACATATTTTATGGAGGTCTACAACAATTTAGTAAAATACGCTAGGAAATATATTTTTCTGGTATTAATATTTTACTGCTTGTATTTGCTTATATTACAGCAATATGTCTCATTTGAACCGAATTTGTATCAATATCTGAACATATTTTATGGAGGTCTACAACATTTTAGTAAAATACGCTAGGAAATATAATTCTCTGGTATTTATATTTTAACGCTTGTATTTGCGTGTATTACAGCAATATGTCTCATTTGAAACGAATTTGTATCAATATCTGAACATATTTTATGCAGGTCTACAACATTTTAGAAAAATACGCTAGGAAATATATATCTCTGGTATTTATAATTTAACGCTTGGATTTGCGTATATGACAGCAATATGTCTCATTTGAAACGAATTTGTATCAATATCTGAACATATTTTATGGAGGTCTACAACATTTTAATGAAATACGCAAGGAAATATATTTCTCTGCTATTGGCATTTTAACGCTTGTATTTGCGTATGTTACAGCAATATGTCTCATTTGAAACGAATTTGTATCAATATCTGAACATATTTTATGGAGGTCTACAACAATTTAGTAAAATACGCTAGGAAATATATTTCTCTGCTATTGGCATTTTAACGCTTGTATTTGCGTATGTTACAGCAATATGCCTCATTTGAAACTAATTTGTATCAATATCTGAACATATTTTATGGAGGTCTACAACAATTTAGTAAAATACGCTA
The DNA here is from genome assembly GCA_944738965.1 of Nebria brevicollis. Taxonomy (NCBI): domain Eukaryota; kingdom Metazoa; phylum Arthropoda; class Insecta; order Coleoptera; family Carabidae; genus Nebria; species Nebria brevicollis. Next base: position 6,919,572 of record OX122902.1, on the reverse strand, counting down.
GGAAATATATTTCTCTGGTATGTATATTTTAACGCTTGTATTTGCGTATATAACAGCAATATGTCTCATTGGAAACGAATTTGTATGAATATCTGAACATATTTTATGGAGGTCTACAACATTTTAATGAAATACGCAAGGAATTATATTTCTCTCCTTTTGGCATTTTAACGCTTATATTTGCGTATGTTACAGCAATATGTCTCATTTGAAACGAATTTGTTTCAATATCTGAACATATTTTATGGAGGTCTACAACATTTTAGTAAAATACGCTAGGAAATATATTTCTATGGTATTTTAACGCTTGTATTTGCGTATGTTACAGCAATATGTGAAACATATTTTATGGAGGTCTACAACAATTTAGTAAATTACGCTAGGAAATATATTTCTCTGCTATTGGCATATTAACGCTTGTATTTGCATATATTACAGCAATATGTCTCATTTGAAACGAATTTGTAAGAATATCTGAACATGTTTTATGGAGGTCAACAACATTTTAATGAAATACGCTAGGAAATATATTTCTCTGCTATTGGCATTTTAACGCTTGTATTTGCTTATATTACAGCAATATGTCTCATTTGAACCGAATTTGTTTCAATATCTGAACATATTTTATGGAGGTCTACAACAATTTAGTAAAATACGCTAGGAAATATATTGCTCTGGTATTTATATTTAAACGCTTGTATTTGCGTATCTTACAGCAATATATCTCATTTGAAACGAATTTGTATCAATATCTGAACATATTTTATGGAGGTCTACAACAATTTAGTAAAATACGCTAGGAAACATATTTCTCTGGTATTTTTATTTTAACGCTTGTATTTGCGTATATTACAGCAATATGTCTCATTTGAAACGAATTTGTATGAATATCTGCACATATTTTATGGAGGTCTACAACATTTTAATGAAATACGGAAGGAAATATATTTCTCTGCTATTGGCATTTTAACGCTTGTTATTGTGTATGTTACAGCAATATGTCTCATTTGAAACGAATTTGTATGAATATCTGAACATATTTTATGGAGGTCTACAACATTTTAGTGTAATACGGAAGGAAAAATATTTCTCTGCTATTGGCATTTTAACGCTTGTATTTGCGTATGTTACAGCAATATGTCTCATTTGAAACGAATTTGTTTCAATATCTAAACATATTTTATGGAGGTCTACAACAATTTAGTAAAATACGCTAGGAAATATATTTCTATGGTATTTATATTTTAACGCTTGTATTTGCGTATGTTACAGCAATATGTCTCATTTGAAACGAATTTGTTTCAATATCTGAACATATTATATGGAGGTCTACAACATTTTAATGAAATACGTTAGGATATATATTTCTCTGTTATTGGCATTTTAACGCTTGTATTTGCTTATATTACAGCAATATGTCTCATTTGAACCGAATTTGTATCAATATCTGAACATATTTTATGGAGGTCTACAACAATTTAGTAAAATACGCTAGGAAATATATTTCTCTGCTATTGGCATATTAACGCTTGTATTTGCGTATGTTACAGCAATATGTCTCATTTGAAACGAATTTGTATCAATATCTGAACATATTTTATGGAGGTCTACAACATTTTAATGAAATACGCAAGGAAATATATTTCTCTGCTATTGGCATTTTAACGCTTGTATTTGCGTATGTTACAGCAATATGTCTCATTTGAAACGAATTTGTATCAATATCTGAACATATTTTATGGAGGTCTACAACAATTTAGTAAAATACGCTAGGAAATATATTTCTCTGCTATTGGCATTTAAACGCTTGTATTTGCGTATGTTACAGCAATATGCCTCATTTGAAACTAATTTGTATCAATATCTGAACATATTTTATGGAGGTCTACAACAATTTAGTAAAATACGCTAGGAAATATATTTCTCTGGTATTTATATTTTAACGCTTGTATTTGCGTACATAACAGCAATATGTCTCATTTGAAACGAATTTGTATGAATATCTGAACATATTTTATGGTGGTCTACAACATTTTAATGAAATACGCAAGGAAATATATTTCTCTCCTATTGGCATTTTAACGCTTGTATTTGCGTATGTTACAGCAATATGTCTCATTTGAAACGAATTTGTTTCAATATCTGAACATATTTTATTGAGGTCTACTATAATTTAGTAAAATACGCTAGGAAATATATTTCTCTGATATTTATATTTTAACGCTTGTATTTGCGTATATTACAGCAATATGTCTCATTTGAAACGAATTTGTATCAATATCTGAACATATTTTATGGAGGTCTACAACATTTTAGAAAAATACGCTAGGAAATATATATCTCTGGTATTTATAATTTAACTTTTGGATTTGCGTATATTACAGCAATATGTCTCATTTGAAACGAATTTGTATCAATATCTGAACATATTTTATGGAGGTCTACAACATTTTAATGAAATACGTTAGGAAATATATTTCTCTGTTATTGGCATTTTAACGCTTGTATTTGCTTATATTACAGCAATATGTCTCATTTGAACCGAATTTGTATCAATATCTGAACATATTTTATGGAGTTCTACAACAATTTAGTAAAATACGCTAGGAAATATATTTCTCTGCTATTAGCATATTAACGCTTGTATTTGCGTATATTACAGCAATATGTCTCATTTGAAATGAATTTGTATCAATATCGGAACATATTTTATGGAGGTCTACAACATTTTAATGAAATACGCTAGGAAATATATTTCTCTGCTATTGGCATTTTAACGCTTGTATTTGCGTATGATACAGCAAAATGTCTCATTTGAAACGAATTTGTATCAATATCTGAACATATTTTATGGAGGTCTACAACATTTTAGAAAAATACGCTATTAAATATATATCTCTGGTATTTATACTTTAACGCTTAGATTTCCGTATATTACAGCAATATGTCTCATTTGGAACGAATTTGTATCAATATCTGAACATATTTTATGGAGGTCTACAACATTTTGGAAAAATATGCTAGGAAATATATAACTCTGCTATTGGCATAATAACGCTTGTATTTGCGTATGTTACGGCAATATATCTCATTTGAAACGAATTTGTATGAATATCTGAACACATTTTATGGAGGTCTACAACATTTTAGTGTAATACGCAAGGAAATATATTTCTCTGCTATTGGCATTTTAACGATTGTATTTGCGTATGTTACAGCAATATGTCTCATTTGAAACGAATTTTTTTCAATATCTGAACATATTTTATGGAGGTCTACAACAATTTAGTAAAATACGATAGGAAGTATATTTCTATGGTATTTATATTTTTACGCTTGTATTTGCGTATGTTACAGCAATATGTCTCATTTGAAACGAATTTGTTTCAATATCTGAACATATTTTATGGAGGTCTACAATATTTTAATGAAATACGCTAGGAAATATATTTCTCTGCTATTGGCATTTTAACGCTTGTATTTGCTTATATTACAGCAATATGTCTCATTTGAACCGAATTTGTATCAATATCTGAACATATTTTATGGAGGTCTACAACAATTTAGTAAAATACGCTAGGAAATATATTTCTCTGCTATTGGCATAATAACGCTTGTATTTGCGTATGTTACAGCAATATATCTCATTTGAAACGAATTTGTATCAATATCTGAACATATTTTATGGAGGTCTACAACTATTTAGGAAAATACGCTAGGAAATATATTTCTCTGGTATTTATATTTTAACGCTTGTATTTGCGTATATTACAGCAATATGCCTCATCTGAAACGAATTTGTATGAATATCTGAACATATTTTATGGAGGTCTACAACATTTTAATGAAATACGCAAGGAAATATATTTCTCTGCCATTGGCATTTTAACGCTTGTATTTGCGTATGTTACAGCAATATGTCTCATTTGAAACGAATTTGTATCAATATCTGAACATATTTTATGGAAGTCTACAACATTTTAATGAAATACGCTAGGAAATATATTTCTCTTCTATTGGCATTTTAACGCTTGTATTTGCTTATTTTACAGCAAAATGTCTCATTTGAACCGAATTTGTATCAATATCTGAACATATTTCATGGAGGTCTACAAAAATTTAGTAAAATACGCAAGGAAATATATTTCTCTGGTATTTATATTTTAACGCTTGTATTTGCGTATATTACAGCAATATGTCTCATTTGAAACGAATTTGTAAGAATATCTGAACATGTTTTAAGGAGGTCTACAACATTTTAATGAAATACGCAAGGAAATATATTTCTCTGCTATAGGCATTTTAACGCTTGTATTTGCGTATGTTATAGCCAATATGTTTCATTTGAAACGAATTTGTATCAATATCTGAACATATTTTATGGAGGTCTACAACATTTAAGTAAAATACGCTAGGAAATTTATTACTCTGGTATTTATATTTTAACGCTTGTATTTGCGTATATTACAGCAATTTGTCTCATTTGAACCGAATTTGTATCAATATCTGAACATATTTTATGGAGGTCTACAACATTTTAGAAAAATACGCTACGAAATATATATCTCTGGTATTTATAATTTAACGCTTGGATTTGCGTATATTACAGCAATATGTCTCATTTGAAACGAATTTGTATCAATATCTGAACATATTTTATGGAGGTCTACAACAATTTAGTAAAATACGCTAGGAAATATATTCCTCTGGTATTTGTATTTTAACGCTTGTATTTGCGTATATAACAGCAATATGTCTCATTTGAAACGAATTTGTATCAATATCTGAACATATTTTATGGAGGTCTACAACAATTTAGTAAAATACGCTAGGAAATACATTTCTCTGGTATTTATATTATAACGCTTGTATTTGTGTATATTACAGCAATATGTCTCATTTGAAACGAATTTGTATGAATATCTGAACATATTTTATGGAGGTCTACAACATTTTAATGAAATACGCAAGGAAATATATTTCTCTCCTATTGGCATTTTAACGCTTGTATTTGCGTATGTTACAGCAATATGTCTCATTTGAAACGAATTTGTTTCAATATCTGATCATATTTTATGGAAGTCTACAACAATTTAGTAAAATACGCTAGGAAATATATTTCTCTGGTATTTATATTTTAACGCTTGTATTTGCGTATATTACAGCAATAAGTCTCATTTGAAACGAATTTGTATCAATATCTGAACATATTTTGTTGGTATTACAATATTAATACTTAGTTATAGTTACCGATCATGTTCCCTTTGTTTAGGTTGCCATGTTAATATATATAAGTTTTTGTTTTTAAAACAAAACATTAAAAATATATGAAAATACTGCTGTCAATAAATTACGTTCTCAAATAATAAACGATAATACAATTAAAAGGATATCCCTGTGTTCCTTGTTTTCACTTAAAACCAACAGGTTATGGGCCCAGGGCACGCGAAACAAGATAAGTAAGAACCCAGGGTACGCGAAACACGATAAGTAAAAACTCGGAACGCGAAAGAAGTTTAAAATCGAACCCAAATCGATAAAGCGCGATAGTTGATCGTTTCGTCAGTCATCGATACAAATGGCGTACACGAACACAACGCATTCGGCGCGACTAGAACTCTTAACGCGTGATAACTACGACACGTGGAGGATTCAGGCTGAAGCTATCCTGATAAAGAACGACACGTGGGATTTCATTACAGGTGAACATCCTGCACCAGTATTGACCGGCGAAGGCGAAGAACTCGTCGTTGCAGAAGCATCACACAAAGCATGGCTTTCGAGCGATCGTAAGGCAAAGGCGGACCTGATTCTATCTATCAGTCCATCGGAACTCCCTCAAATTCGAGGATGCATCACTTCACGTGAAGTATGGGAGAAACTCGAATCTGTTTACGCTTCAAAGGGACCAGCTCGAAAAGCAACACTACTGAAACGCCTCACGCAACAAAAAATGAAAGATGGTGACGATGTCAACCAACATTTGTCCGAATATTTCGACGCAGTTGATAAACTGAAAGCTTTGAACATAGATATTAACGGCGATTTACTAACAATAATGTTACTTTACAGTCTACCGGATTCCTACGACAACTTTAGATGTGCTATCGAATCCCGTGATAACCTTCCTGATGCGGAATCACTAAAAGTGAAAATTTTGGAAGAATTCCATGCAAGGAAACAAAAGAGAGACGATAACACAAGTGCCGTCATGTTCGCGAAAAGTAGTCGCGCGTATACCAACAAACCGCATTTTGGCGTAAATGATCGTGCGAGAAACGAAAAGTCAAAACCGAAATATACGTGCGGTTATTGTAAAAAGAAAGGACACAAAGAATCGGAGTGTTATAGTAAGAAAAACGCGAGACAACCGGGGAAAAATCAAACGAATAATGCGAGTGATTCAGCTTATTGGTGCTATCATCTAGATAAAGTAGATTCGACTCCTCACATCGCGAACGGACTTTGGTGTATCGACAGCGGGTGTACATCACATTTGTGTAATGACAGAAGTGCATTCGCAAATGTGAGTGGAATAAATAGTAATTTAAAACTTGCGAACAATTCTGCAACGCAAGTCAATGCCAAAGGGGATGTGCGAATATCGGTCGCGAACAACGCGAATAACAATAACACAGTTACGCTGAAGAACACTCTGTACGTTCCAGATCTCCGAACGAACTTAATATCTGTTTCTAAGATCGTGGACAATGATTATGAAGTAATCTTTAAAAAGGATTACGCGGTTGTGAAAGACATGAACGGTGAAGTAAAAATTGTCGCGAATCGAATCGGAGACTTGTTTTATTTGCAAGAAAACCAATCCACGGCATGTGCAATTTCGGAACCGAAAAGTGCTATTGACATATGGCACGCGCGTCTCGGACACCTCAACGAGAAGGACCTGATGCATATGTTCCGTAACAAGACCGTAAATGGCATCGAATTGAATGATCACACAAGGATGGTAAAATGTAATGTATGTTTAGCAGGTAAAATAGCTAGTACACCGTTTCTCAAGCGCGATAGCGTTACGAAGGAACCCTTAGAATTGATACACACAGATGTCTGTGGCCCAATGAGGACAACATCTCAAGGTGGTGCAAGTTATTTTATTACTTTCACTGATGATTACAGCAGGTGGTGTGAGGTGTACTTCCTCAGCGACAAAGGACAGGCAGTCGAGAAATTCATGGAGTTCAAGAACGTAGCCGAAAACCAGACGGGGCGTCGAATAAAAGCCGTGCAGTCTGATAACGGCAAAGAATTTTGCAACAAAAGGTTGAATGAAATATTCAAAGATGCCGGAATCCAACATCGACTGACCGTACCCTACACACCTCAGCAAAATGGCATCGCAGAACGGAAAAACCAGACCTTGGTAGAAGCTGCACGTTGTATGCTGATCCAGTCCAAAATGCCAACTCAGTTTTGGGCAGAAGCGATTGCCGTAGCAAATCACGTTCGAAACCGATGCACGACAAAAGGATTATTGGAAGCAACTCCATATGATCGATGGTTTGGGAGACAACCTGATGTATCACACTTGCGTACATTTGGCGAGAAAGTGTACATCCTAGATAAAACACCCAACAAGGGAAAATTTGACCCGAAAGGACTATCAGGTATCTTTATCGGATATTCCACTAATTCTAAAGCTTACAGAATATGGATACCCAGTGAACGCAAGGCTCGTATCTCACGAGATGTCAAGTTTCTAAATGAGTTCAAGACCGAAAACATTGGCGAGAAATCTCCTCCGAAGGATGACATCGAGAATGAATCTAGGAAGGACGACAGAACAATTGAGGTCGATTTAAACACCTGGATACCACCCATGATACCAGATGTCCATGACAAGCCAATTCTGGATGTTGAAAGAGTTGACGACATACATATTGATGACAACGAACCTCAGCAGGTTCTTAATCAAAAGGTTTTGAATCCGAATGATGATCTTCCGAAACGACTACCCGGAAGACCGAAAAAGGTGTTTACTGGTAGGAAGGGACGTCCTTCAAAGGTATATAATACCGAGACAAGACGCATAAACCGGGACATCGCTCACGAAGAAAATGGTGAGATATTTCTTGACACTAATATTGCGATGAACGCTTCTGAAATAAACATCGACAAAGCGTTGAACGGGCCAAATCAAGACGAATGGTTTGACGCGATCTATTCAGAAATGAAGTGCTTGATCGCAAATCACACCTGTTGCATTGTAGAGAGACCAGCAGATGGGAAAGTTGTAGACTGCAGAACTATTCTACGGAACAAGCAAAATCCCGACGGGACACTATCTCGGAGAAAAGCGAGAGTTGTCGCTCGAGGATTTACTCAGAGACCGGGGATTGACTTCGTTGATACGTTCGCACCAGTTGCTAGGATGGAATCCTTCCGTTTGTTGATGGCTCTATCTGCGAAACATGGACTGCAAATTTCACAACTGGATGTTACAACAGCATTTCTCAATGGCGACATCGACACATTGATATACATGGAAAAACCAGATCTACTCGTGGAAGCCTTGCAGAAGATGGTAGCAACCGAAAATGATGATTCAATTGTTCGCGAAGCTCGCAACATGCTCAAAAGACTGGAAACTGGTGACAATGTGAGCAGACTACGAAGGGCCATCTACGGTCTTCGTCAGGCAGGTCGAATGTGGCACGCAAAATTGAACAAGACTCTTCAGTCGATTGGATTGAAGCCATCCTGCTCTGACCCGTGCATTTACATCGACGAACATGCAAAAAGTCACACATTTGTGCTTATTTATGTTGACGATATTTTAATCGCTTCTCGAGAGCCAAAGCGAGTCAGCTACATTAAGGAAGCTCTTTCAAAGGAATTCATCATAAAAGATCTTGGGGCAGCGAAATGCTGTCTTGGTATTGAAATAAAACAGTCAACCGACGAAATCTCTTTGTGTCAAAGTGGGTTTATCAGGGACGTACTGCAAAAATTCAACATGACAGACTGCAAAGCTGTAAAAACTCCATTGCCAGTCGGAATCAAGTTGATTCACCCTGAGGTAGAAGGCAAAGATAAGCGTTATCTCTTTAGAGAGCTGATTGGTGCTTTGATGTATATCGCGGTTGGTACACGTCCGGACATCGCTTACGCAGTAAATTTCTTGAGCCAATTTAACAATAATCATAATGAAAGTCATTGGCAAGCTGCTAAACGTATCCTACGATATTTACAAGGAACCGTAAACCAAAAATTGACCTTCAAACGAGACGACAAAGACATTCAAGGCTACGCAGATGCTGATTGGGCAAACGACGTATCTGATAGGAAGTCATACACTGGGTATACATTCATTTTATCTGGTGCAGCAATATCCTGGTGCTCGAGGAAGCAAAGAGTTGTCGCCCTCTCTTCAACTGAGGCTGAATACGTGAGTCTCACTGAAGCTTCCAAGGAAGTAATTTACTTGTCAAACTTCGTAAAGGAGTTGGGGTTCGATAGTCTTTCCAAGATTTTGGTTTTCAATGATAACCAATCCGCTGGGAAACTTGCACTCAACCCCATTTATCATGCTAGAACCAAACATGTGGACATAAAGTACCACTTCATTCGTCAGGCGCTCCAGGAATACCCGTTAAAGTTGGAATACTTGGAAACCGAAGAGATGACTGCCGATATTTTAACTAAACCTCTCGCTGGACCCAAACATGAAAAATTTGTTATTAAATTAGGATTACTTAATTAAATTTTTCTTTCAGTATTAAAATTGAGAGGGGGTGTTGGTATTACAATATTAATACTTAGTTATAGTTACCGATCATGTTCCCTTTGTTTAGGTTGCCATGTTAATATATATAAGTTTTTGTTTTTAAAAAAAAACATTAAAAATATATGAAAATACTGCTGTCAATAAATTACGTTCTCAAATAATAAACGATAATACAATTAAAAGTATATACCTGTGTTCCTTGTTTTCACTTAAAACCAACATATTTTATGGAGGTCTACAACATTTTAGAAAAATACGCTAGGAAATATATATCTCTGGTATTTATAATTTAACGCTTGGATTTGCGTATATTACAGCAATATGTCTCATTTGAAACGAATTTGTATCAATATCTGAACATATTTTATGGAGGTCTACAACATTTTAGAAAAATATGCTAGGAAATATATTTCTCTGGAATTTATATTTTAAAGCTTGTTCTTGCGTATATTACGGCAATATGTCTCATTTGAAACGAATTTGTATGAATATCTGAACATATTTTATGGAGGTCTACAACATTTTAGTGTAATACGGAAGGAAATATATTTCTCTGCTATTGGCATTTTAACGCTTGTATTTGCGTATGTTACAGCATTATGTCTCATTTGAAACGAATTTGTTTCAATATCTGAACATATTTTATGGAGGTCTACAACAATTTAGTAAAATACGCTAGGAAATATATTTCTCTGGTATTTATATTTTAACGCTTGTATTTGCGTATATTACAGCAATATGTCTCATTTGAAACGAATTTGTATCAATATCTGAACATATTTTATGGAGGTCTACAACATTTTAATGAAATACGTTAGGAAATATATTTCTCTGTTATTGCCATTTTAACGCTTGTATTTGCTTATATTACAGCAATATGTCTCATTTGAACCGCATTTGTATCAATATCTGAACATATTTTATGGAGTTCTACAACAATTTAGTAAAATACGCTAGGAAATATATTTCTCTGCTATTGGCATATTAACGCTTGTATTTGCGTATGTTACAGCAATATGTCTCATTTGAAACGAATTTGTATCAATTTCTGAACTTATTTTATGGAGGTCTACAACATTTTAATGAAATACGCAAGGAAATATATTTCCCTGCTATTGGCATTTTAACGCTTGTATTTGCGTATGTTACAGCAAAATGTCTCATTTGAAACGAATTTGTATCAATATCTGAACATATTTTATGGAGGTCTACAACAATTTAATAAAATACGCTAGGAAATATATTTCACTGCTATTGGCATTTTAACGCTTGTATTTGCGTATGTTACAGCAATATGCCTCATTTGAAACTAATTTTTATCAATATCTGAACATATTTAAGGAGGTCTACAACATATTTATATTATATTATATTATATTTATATTTAAACGCTTGTATTTGCGTACATAACAGCAATATGTCTCATTTGAAACGAATTTGTATGAATATCTGAACATATTTTATGGTGGTCTACAACATTTTAATGAAATACGCAAGGAAATATATTTCTCTCCTATTGGCATTTTAACGCTTGTATTTGCGTATGTTACAGCATTATGTCTCATTTGAAACGAATTTGTTTCAATATCTGAACATATTTTATGGAGGTCTACAACAATTTAGTAAAATACGCTAGGAAATATATTTCTCTGGTATTTATATTTTAACGCTTGTATTTGCGTATATTACAGCAATATGTCTCATTTGAAACGAATTTGTATCAATATCTGAACATATTTTATGGAGGTCTACAACATTTAAGAAAAATACGCTAGGAAATATATATCTCTGGTATTTATAATTTAACGCTTGGATTTGCGTATATTACAGCAATATGTCTCATTTGAAACGAATTTGTATCAATATCTGAACATATTTTATGGAGGTCCACAACATTTTAGAAAAATATGCTAGGAAATATATTTCTCTGGAATTTATATTTTAAAGCTTGTACTTGCGTATATTACGGCAATATGTCTCATTTGAAACGAATTTGTATGAATATCTGAACATATTTTATGGAGGTCTACAACATTTTAGTGTAATACGGAAGGAAATATACTTCTCTGCTATTGGCATTTTAACGCTTGTTTTTGCGTATTTTACAGCAATATGTCTCATTTGAAACGAATTTGTATCAATATCTGAACATATTTTATGGAGGTCTACAATTTAGTAAAATACGCTAGGAAATATATTTCTATGGTATTTTAACGCTTGTATTTGCGTATGTTACAGCAATATGTGAAACATATTTTATGGAGGTCTACAACAATTTATTAAAATACGCTAGGAAATATATTTCTCTGCTATTGGCATATTAACGCTTGTACATGCGTATATTACAGCAATATATCTCATTTGAAACGAATTTGTATGAATATCTGAACATATTTTATGGAGGTCTACAACATTTTAGTGTAATACGCAAGGAAATATATTTCTCTGCTATTGGCATTTTAACGCTTGTATTTGCGTATGTTACAGCAATATGCCTCATTTGAAACGATTTTGTATCAATATCTGAACATATGTTATGGTGGTCTACAACAATTTAGTAAAATACGCTAGGAAATATAATTCTCTGCTATTGGCATATTAACGCTTGTACATGCGTAAATTACAGCAATATGTCTCAATTGAAACGAATTTGTATCAATATCTGAACATATATAAGGAGGTCTACAACATATTAGTGAAATACGCTAGGAAATATATTTCTTTGCTATTGGCATATTAACGCTTGTATTTGCGTATGTTACAGCAATATGTCTCATTTGAAACGAATTTGTATCAATATCTGAACATATTTTATGGAGGTCTACAACAATTTAGTAAAATACGCTAGGAAATATATTTCTCTGGTATTTATATTTTAACGCTTGTATTTGCGTATATTATAGCAATATGTCTCATTTGAAACGAATTTGTATCAATATCTGAACATATTTTATGGAGGTCTACAACAATTTAGTAAAATACGCTAGGAAATAAATTGCTCTGGTATTTATATTATAACGCTTGTATTTGCGTATATTACAGCAATATGTCTCATTTGAAAGGAATTTGTATGAATATCTGAACATATTTTATGGAGGTCTACAACATTTTAATGAAATACGCAAGGAAATATATTTCTCTGCTATTGGCATTTTAACGCTTGTATTTGCGTATGTTACAGCAATATGTCTCATTTGAAACGAATTTGTATCAATATCTGAACATATTTTATGGAGGTCTACAACAATTTAGTAAAATACGCTAGGAAATATATTTCTCTGGTATTTATATTTTAACGCTTGTATTTGCGTATGTTACTGCAATATGTCTCATTTGAAACGAATTTGTATCAATATCTGAACATATTTTATGGAGGTCTACAACATTTTAGTAAAGTACGCTAGGAAATATATTACTCTGGTATTTATATTTTAACGCTTGTATTTGCGTATATTACAGCAATATGTCTCATTTGAAACGAATTTGTATGAATATCTGAACATATTTTATGGAGGTCTACAACATTTTAATGAAATACGCAAGGAAATATATTTCTCTGCTATTGGCATTTTGACGCTTGTATTTGCGTATATTACAGCAATATGTCTCATTTGAACCGAATTTGTATCAATATCTGAACATATTTTATGGAGGTCTACAACAATTTAGTAAAATACGCTAGGAAATATATTTCTCTGGTATTTATATTTTAACGCTTGTATTTGCGTATATAACAGCAATATGTCTCATTTGAAACGAATTTGTATCAATATCTGAACATATTTTATGGAGGTCTACAACAATTTAGTAAAATACGCTAGGAAATATATTCCTCTGGTATTTATATTTTAACGCTTGTATTTGCGTATATTACAGCAAAATGTCACATTTGAAACGGATTTTTTATGAATATCTGAACAAATTTTATGGAGGTCTACAACATTTTAATGAAATACGCTAGGAAATATATTTCTCTGCTATTGGCATTTTAACTCTTGTATTTGCGTATATTACAGCAATATGTCTCATTTGAAACGAATTTGTATCAATATCTGAACATATTTTATGGAGGTCTACAACAATTTAGTTAAATACGCTAGGAAATACATTTCTCTGGTATTTATATTATAACGCTTGTATTTGTGTATATTACAGCAATATGTCTCATTTGAAACGAATTTGTATGAATATCTGAACATATTTTATGGAGGTCTACAACATTTTAATGAAATACGCAAGGAAATATATTTCTCTGCTATTGGCATTTTAACGCTTGTATTTGCGTATATTACAGCAATATGTCTCATTTGAACCGAATTTGTATCAATATCTGAACATATTTTATGGAGGTCTACAACAGTTTAGTAAAATACGCTAGGAAATATATTTCTCTGGTATTTATATTTTAACGCTTGTATTTGCGTATATAACAGCAATATGTCTCATTTGAAACGAATTTGTATCAATATCTGAACATATTTTATGGAGGTCTACAACAATTTAGTAAAATACGCTAGGAAATATATTCCTCTGGTATTAATATTTTTACGCTTGTATTTGCGTATAGACCAGCAATATGTCTCATTTGAAACGAATTTGTATCAATATCTGAACATATTTTATGGAGGTCTACAACAATTTAGTAAAATACGCTAGGAAATACATTTCTCTGGTATTTATATTATAACGCTTGTATTTGTGTATATTACAGCAATATGTCTCATTTGAAACGAATTTGTATGAATATCTGAACATATTTTATGGAGGTCTACAACATTTTAATGAAATACGCAAGGAAATATATTTCTCTCCTATTGGCATTTTAACGCTTGTATTTGCGTATGTTACAGCAATATGTCTCATTTGAAACGAATTTGTTTCAATATCTGAACATATTTTATGGAGGTCTACAACAATTTAGTAAAATACGCTAGGAAATATATTTCTCTGGTATTTATATTTTAACGCTTGTATTTGCGTATATTACAGCAATAAGTCTCATTTGAAACGAATTTGTATCAATATCTGAACATATTTTGTTGGTATTACAATATTAATACTTAGTTATAGTTACCGATCATGTTCCCTTTGTTTAGGTTGCCATGTTAATATATATAAGTTTTTGTTTTTAAAACAAAACATTAAAAATATATGAAAATACTGCTGTCAATAAATTACGTTCTCAAATAATAAACGATAATACAATTAAAAGTATATACCTGTGTTCCTTGTTTTCACTTAAAACCAACAGGTTATGGGCCCAGGGCACGCGAAACAAGATAAGTAAGAACCCAGGGTACGCGAAACACGATAAGTAAAAACTCGGAACGCGAAAGAAGTTTAAAATCGAACCCAAATCGATAAAGCGCGATAGTTGATCGTTTCGTCAGTCATCGATACAAATGGCGTACACGAACACAACGCATTCGGCGCGACTAGAACTCTTAACGCGTGATAACTACGACACGTGGAGGATTCAGGCTGAAGCTATCCTGATAAAGAACGACACGTGGGATTTCATTACAGGTGAACATCCTGCACCAGTATTGACCGGCGAAGGCGAAGAACTCGTCGTTGCAGAAGCATCACACAAAGCATGGCTTTCGAGCGATCGTAAGGCAAAGGCGGACCTGATTCTATCTATCAGTCCATCGGAACTCCCTCAAATTCGAGGATGCATCACTTCACGTGAAGTATGGGAGAAACTCGAATCTGTTTACGCTTCAAAGGGACCAGCTCGAAAAGCAACACTACTGAAACGCCTCACGCAACAAAAAATGAAAGATGGTGACGATGTCAACCAACATTTGTCCGAATATTTCGACGCAGTTGATAAACTGAAAGCTTTGAACATAGATATTAACGGCGATTTACTAACAATAATGTTACTTTACAGTCTACCGGATTCCTACGACAACTTTAGATGTGCTATCGAATCCCGTGATAACCTTCCTGATGCGGAATCACTAAAAGTGAAAATTTTGGAAGAATTCCATGCAAGGAAACAAAAGAGAGACGATAACACAAGTGCCGTCATGTTCGCGAAAAGTAGTCGCGCGTATACCAACAAACCGCATTTTGGCGTAAATGATCGTGCGAGAAACGAAAAGTCAAAACCGAAATATACGTGCGGTTATTGTAAAAAGAAAGGACACAAAGAATCGGAGTGTTATAGTAAGAAAAACGCGAGACAACCGGGGAAAAATCAAACGAATAATGCGAGTGATTCAGCTAATTGGTGCTATCATCTAGATAAAGTAGATTCGACTCCTCACATCGCGAACGGACTTTGGTGTATCGACAGCGGGTGTACATCACATTTGTGTAATGACAGAAGTGCATTCGCAAATGTGAGTGGAATAAATAGTAATTTAAAACTTGCGAACAATTCTGCAACGCAAGTCAATGCCAAAGGGGATGTGCGAATATCGGTCGCGAACAACGCGAATAACAATAACACAGTTACGCTGAAGAACACTCTGTACGTTCCAGATCTCCGAACGAACTTAATATCTGTTTCTAAGATCGTGGACAATGATCATGAAGTAATCTTTAAAAAGGATTACGCGGTTGTGAAAGACATGAACGGTGAAGTAAAAATTGTCGCGAATCGAATCGGAGACTTGTTTTATTTGCAAGAAAACCAATCCACGGCATGTGCAATTTCGGAACCGAAAAGTGCTATTGACATATGGCACGCGCGTCTCGGACACCTCAACGAGAAGGACCTGATGCATATGTTCCGTAACAAGACCGTAACTGGCATCGAATTGAATGATCACACAAGGATGGTAAAATGTAATGTATGTTTAGCAGGTAAAATAGCTAGTACACCATTTCTCAAGCGCGATAGCGTTACGAAGGAACCCTTAGAATTGATACACACAGATGTCTGTGGCCCAATGAGGACAACATCTCAAGGTGGTGCAAGTTATTTTATTACTTTCACTGATGATTACAGCAGGTGGTGTGAGGTGTACTTCCTCAGCGACAAAGGACAGGCAGTCGAGAAATTCATGGAGTTCAAGAACTTAGCCGAAAACCAGACGGGGCGTCGAATAAAAGCCGTGCAGTCTGATAACGGCAAAGAATTTTGCAACAAAAGGTTGAATGAAATATTCAAAGATGCCGGAATCCAACATCGACTGACCGTACCCTACACACCTCAGCAAAATGGCATCGCAGAACGGAAAAACCGGACCTTGGTAGAAGCTGCACGTTGTATGCTGATCCAGTCCAAAATGCCAACTCAGTTTTGGGCAGAAGCGATTGCCGTAGCAAATCACGTTCGAAACCGATGCACGACAAAAGGATTATTGGAAGGAACTCCATATGATCGATGGTTTGGGAGACAACCTGATGTATCACACTTGCGTACATTTGGCGAGAAAGTGTACATCCTAGATAAAACACCCAACAAGGGAAAATTTGACCCGAAAGGACTATCAGGTATCTTTATCGGATATTCCACTAATTCTAAAGCTTACAGAATATGGATACCCAGTGAACGCAAGGCTCGTATCTCACGAGATGTCAAGTTTCTAAATGAGTTCAAGACCGAAAACATTGGCGAGAAATCTCCTCCGAAGGATGACATCGAGAATGAATCTAGGAAGGACGACAGAACAATTGAGGTCGATTTAAACACCTGGATACCACCCATGATACCAGATGTCCATGACAAGCCAATTCTGGATGTTGAAAGAGTTGACGACATACATATTGATGACAACGAACCTCAGCAGGTTCTTAATCAAAAGGTTTTGAATCCGAATGATGATCTTCCGAAACGACTACCCGGAAGACCGAAAAAGGTGTTTACTGGTAGGAAGGGACGTCCTTCAAAGGTATATAATACCGAGACAAGACGCATAAACCGGGACATCGCTCACGAAGAAAATGGTGAGATATTTCTTGACACTAATATTGCGATGAACGCTTCTGAAATAAACATCGACAAAGCGTTGAACGGGCCAAATCAAGACGAATGGTTTGACGCGATCTATTCAGAAATGAAGTGCTTGATCGCAAATCACACCTGGGACATTGTAGAGAGACCAGCAGATGGGAAAGTTGTAGACTGCAGAACTATTCTACGGAACAAGCAAAATCCCGACGGGACACTATCTCGGAGAAAAGCGAGAGTTGTCGCTCGAGGATTTACTCAGAGACCGGGTATTGACTTCGTTGATACGTTCGCACCAGTTGCTAGGATGGAATCCTTCCGTTTGTTGATGGCTCTATCTGCGAAACATGGACTGCAAATTTCACAACTGGATGTTACAACAGCATTTCTCAATGGCGACATCGACACATTGATATACATGGAACAACCAGATCTACTCGTGGAAGCCTTGCAGAAGATGGTAGCAACCGAAAATGATGATTCAATTGTTCGCGAAGCTCGCAACATGCTCAAAAGACTGGAAACTGGTGACAATGTGTGCAGACTACGAAAGGCCATCTACGGTCTTCGTCAGGCAGGTCGAATGTGGCACGCAAAATTGAACAAGACTCTTCAGTCGATTGGATTGAAGCCATCCTGCTCTGACCCGTGCATTTACATCGACGAACATGCAAAAAGTCACACATTTGTGCTTATTTATGTTGACGATATTTTAATCGCTTCTCGAGAGCCAAAGCGAGTCAGCTACATTAAGGAAGCTCTTTCGAAGGAATTCATCATAAAAGATCTTGGGGCAGCGAAATGCTGTCTTGGTATTGAAATAAAACAGTCAACCGACGAAATCTCTTTGTGTCAAAGTGGGTTTATCAGGGACGTACTGCAAAAATTCAACATGACAGACTGCAAAGCTGTAAAAACTCCATTGCCAGTCGGAATCAAGTTGATTCACCCTGAGGTAGAAGGCAAAGATAAGCGTTATCTCTTTAGAGAGCTGATTGGTGCTTTGATGTATATCGCGGTTGGTACACGTCCGGACATCGCTTACGCAGTAAATTTCTTGAGCCAATTTAACAATAATCATAATGAAAGTCATTGGCAAGCTGCTAAACGT
This sequence comes from Nebria brevicollis, assembly GCA_944738965.1. Taxonomy (NCBI): domain Eukaryota; kingdom Metazoa; phylum Arthropoda; class Insecta; order Coleoptera; family Carabidae; genus Nebria; species Nebria brevicollis. Next base: position 6,900,810 of record OX122902.1, on the reverse strand, counting down.
ATCCTACGATATTTACAAGGAACCGTAAACCAAAAATTGACCTTCAAACGAGACGACAAAGACATTCAAGGCTACGCAGATGCTGATTGGGCAAACGACGTATCTGATAGGAAGTCATACACTGGGTATACATTCATTTTATCTGGTGCAGCAATATCCTGGTGCTCGAGGAAGCAAAGACTTGTCGCCCTCTCTTCAACTGAGGCTGAATACGTGAGTCTCACTGAAGCTTCCAAGGAAGCAATTTACTTGTCAAACTTCGTAAAGGAGTTGGGGTTCGATAGTCTTTCCAAGATTTTGGTTTTCAATGATAACCAATCCGCTGGGAAACTTGCACTCAACCCCATTTATCATGCTAGAACCAAACATGTGGACATAAAGTACCACTTCATTCGTCAGGCGCTCCAGGAATACCCGTTAAAGTTGGAATACTTGGAAACCGAAGAGATGACTGCCGATATTTTAACTAAACCTCTCGCTGGACCCAAACATGAAAAATTTGTTATTAAATTAGGATTACTTAATTAAATTTTTCTTTCAGTATTAAAATTGAGAGGGGGTGTGGGTATTACAATATTAATACTTAGTTATAGTTACCGATCATGTTCCCTTTGTTTAGGTTGCCATGTTAATATATATAAGTTTTTGTTTTTAAAACAAAACATTAAAAATATATGAAAATACTGCTGTCAATAAATTACGTTCTCAAATAATAAACGATAATACAATTAAAAGTATATACCTGTGTTCCTTGTTTTCACTTAAAACCAACATATTTTATGGAGGTCTACAACATTTTAGAAAAATACGCTAGGAAATATATATCTCTGGTATTTATAATTTAACGCTTGGATTTGCGTATATTACAGCAATATGTCTCATTTGAAACGAATTTGTATCAATATCTGAACATATTTCATGGAGGTCTACAACATTTTAGAAAAATATGCTAGGAAATATATTTCTCTGGAATTTATATTTTAAAGCTTGTACTTGCGTATATTACGGCAATATGTCTCATTTGAAACGAATTTGTATGAATATGTGAACATATTTTATGGAGGTCTACAACATTTTAGTGTAATACGGAAGGAAATATATTTCTCTGCTATTGGCATTTTAACGCTTGTATTTGCGTATGTTACAGCAATATGTCTCATTTGAAACGAATTTGTATCAATATCTGAACATATTTTATGGAGGTCTACAACATTTTAATGAAATACGTTAGGAAATATATTTCTCTGTTATTGCCATTTTAACGCTTGTATTTGCTTATATTACAGCAATATGTCTCATTTGAACCGAATTTGTATCAATATCTGAACATATTTTATGGAGTTCTACAACAATTTAGTAAAATACGCTAGGAAATATATTTCTCTGCTATTGGCATATTAACGCTTGTATTTGCGTATGTTACAGCAATATGTCTCATTTGAAACGAATTTGTATCAATTTCTGAACTTATTTTATGGAGGTCTACAACATTTTAATGAAATACGCAAGGAAATATATTTCCCTGCTATTGGCATTTTAACGCTTGTATTTGCGTATGTTACAGCAAAATGTCTCATTTGAAACGAATTTGTATCAATATCTGAACATATTTTATGGAGGTCTACAACAATTTAATAAAATACGCTAGGAAATATATTTCACTGCTATTGGCATTTTAACGCTTGTATTTGCGTATGTTACAGCAATATGCCTCATTTGAAACTAATTTGTATCAATATCTGAACATATTTAAGGAGGTCTACAACATATTTATATTATATTATATTATATTTATATTTAAACGCTTGTATTTGCGTACATAACAGCAATATGTCTCATTTGAAACGAATTTGTATGAATATCTGAACATATTTTATGGTGGTCTACAACATTTTAATGAAATACGCAAGGTAATATATTTCTCTCCTATTGGCATTTTAACGCTTGTATTTGCGTATGTTACAGCATTATGTCTCATTTGAAACGAATTTGTTTCAATATCTGAACATATTTTATGGAGGTCTACAACAATTTAGTAAAATACGCTAGGAAATATATTTCTCTGGTATTTATATTTTAACGCTTGTATTTGCGTATATTACAGCAATATGTCTCATTTGAAACGAATTTGTATCAATATCTGAACATATTTTATGGAGGTCTACAACATTTTAGAAAAATACGCTAGGAAATATATATCTCTGGTATTTATAATTTAACGCTTGGATTTGCGTATATTACAGCAATATGTCTCATTTGAAACGAATTTGTATCAATATCTGAACATATTTTATGGAGGTCTACAACATTTTAGGAAAATATGCTAGGAAATATATTTCTCTGGAATTTATATTTTAAAGCTTGTACTTGCGTATATTACGGCAATATGTCTCATTTGAAACGAATTTGTATGAATATCTGAACATATTTTATGGAGGTCTACAACATTTTAGTGTAATACGGAAGGAAATATACTTCTCTGCTATTGGCATTTTAACGCTTGTTTTTGCGTATTTTACAGCAATATGTCTCATTTGAAAGGAATTTGTATCAATATCTGAACATATTTTATGGAGGTCTACAACAATTTAGTAAAATACGCTAGGAAATATATTTCTATGGTATTTTAACGCTTGTATTTGCGTATGTTACAGCAATATGTGAAACATATTTTATGGAGGTCTACAACAATTTATTAAAATACGCTAGGAAATATATTTCTCTGCTATTGGCATATTAACGCTTGTACATGCGTATATTACAGCAATATATCTCATTTGAAACGAATTTGTATGAATATCTGAACATATTTTATGGAGGTCTACAACATTTTAGTGTAATACGCAAGGAAATATATTTCTCTGCTATTGGCATTTTAACGCTTGTATTTGCGTATGTTACAGCAATATTCCTCATTTGAAACGAATTTGTTTCAATATCTGAACATATTTTATGGAGGTCTACAACATTTTAATGAAATACGCTAGGAAATATATTTTTCTGCTATTGGCATTTTAACGCTTGTATTTGCTTATATTACAGCAATATGTCTCATTTGAACCGAATTTGTATCAATATCTGAACATATTTTATGGAGGTCTACAACAATTTAGTAAAATACGCTAGGAAATATATTTCTCTGGTATTTATATTTTAACGCTTGTATATGCGTATATTACAGCAATATGTCTCATTTGAAACGATTTTGTATCAATATCTGAACATATGTTATGGTGGTCTACAACAATTTAGTAAAATGCGCTAGGAAATATAATTCTCTGCTATTGGCATATTAACGCTTGTACATGCGTAAATTACAGCAATATGTCTCAATTGAAACGAATTTGTATCAATATCTGAACATATTTTATGGAGGTCTACAACAATTTAGTAAAATACGCTAGGAAATATATTTCTCTGGTATTTATATTTTAACGCTTGTATTTGCGTATATTATAGCAATATGTCTCATTTGAAACGAATTTGTATCAATATCTGAACATATTTTATGGAGGTCTACAACAATTTAGTAAAATACGCTAGGAAATAAATTGCTCTGGTATTTATATTATAACGCTTGTATTTGCGTATATTACAGCAATATGTCTCATTTGAAACGAATTTGTATGAATATCTGAACATATTTTATGGAGGTCTACAACATTTTAATGAAATACGCAAGGAAATATATTTCTCTGCTATTGGCATTTTAACGCTTGTATTTGCGTATGTTACAGCAATATGTCTCATTTGAAACGAATTTGTATCAATATCTGAACATATTTTATGGAGGTCTACAACAATTTAGTAAAATACGCTAGGAAATATATTTCTCTGGTATTTATATTTTAACGCTTGTATTTGCGTATGTTACTGCAATATGTCTAATTTGAAACGAATTTGTATCAATATCTGAACATATTTTATGGAGGTCTACAACATTTTAGTAAAATACGCTAGGAAATATATTACTCTGGTATTTATATTTTAACGCTTGTATTTGCGTATATTACAGCAATATGTCTCATTTGAAACGAATTTGTATGAATATCTGAACATATTTTATGGAGGTCTACAACATTTTAATGAAATACGCAAGGAAATATATTTCTCTGCTATTGGCACTTTGACGCTTGTATTTGCGTATATTACAGCAATATGTCTCATTTGAACCGAATTTGTATCAATATCTGAACATATTTTATGGAGGTCTACAACAATTTAGTAAAATACGCTAGGAAATATATTTCTCTGGTATTTATATTTTAACGCTTGTATTTGCGTATATAACAGCAATATGTCTCATTTGAAACGAATTTGTATCAATATCTGAACATATTTTATGGAGGTCTACAACAATTTAGTAAAATACGCTAGGAAATATATTCCTCTGGTATTTATATTTTAACGCTTGTATTTGCGTATATTACAGCAAAATGTCACATTTGAAACGGATTTTTTATGAATATCTGAACATATTTTATGGAGGTCTACAACATTTTAATGAAATACGCTAGGAAATATATTTCTCTGCTATTGGCATTTTAACTCTTGTATTTGCGTATATTACAGCAATATGTCTCTTTTGAAACGAATTTGTATCAATATCTGAACATATTTTATGGAGGTCTACAACAATTTAGTAAAATACGCTAGGAAATACATTTCTCTGGTATTTATATTATAACGCTTGTATTTGTGTATATTACAGCAATATGTCTCATTTGAAACGAATTTGTATGAATATCTGAACATATTTTATGGAGGTCTACAACATTTTAATGAAATACGCAAGGAAATATATGTCTCTGCTATTGGCATTTTAACGCTTGTATTTGCGTATATTACAGCAATATGTCTCATTTGAACCGAATTTGTATCAATATCTGAACATATTTTATGGAGGTCTACAACAATTTAGTAGAATACGCTAGGAAATATATTTCTCTGGTATTTATATTTTAACGCTTGTATTTGCGTATATAACAGCAATATGTCTCATTTGAAACGAATTTGTATCAATATCTGAACATATTTTATGGAGGTCTACAACAATTTAGTAAAATACGCTAGGAAATATATTCCTCTGGTATTTATATTTTAACGCTTGTATTTGCGTATATAACAGCAATATGTCTCATTTGAAACGAATTTGTATCAATATCTGAACATATTTTATGGAGGTCTACAACAATTTAGTAAAATACGCTAGGAAATACATTTCTCTGGTATTTATATTATAACGCTTGTATTTGTGTATATTACAGCAATATGTCTCATTTGAAACGAATTTGTATGAATATCTGAACATATTTTATGGAGGTCTTCAACATTTTAATGAAATACGCAAGGAAATATATTTCTCTCCTATTGGCATTTTAACGCTTGTATTTGCGTATGTTACAGCAATATGTCTCATTTGAAACGAATTTGTTTCAATATCTGAACATATTTTATGGAGGTCTACAACATTTTAATGAAATACGCTAGGAAATATATTTCTCTGCTATTGGCATTTTAACTCTTGTATTTGCGTATATTACAGCAATATGTCTCATTTGAATCGAATTTGTATCAATATCTGAACATATTTTTTGGAGGTCTACAACAATTTAGTAAAATACGCTAGGAAATACATTTCTCTGGTATTTATGTTATAACGCTTGTATTTGTGTATATTACAGCAATATGTCTCATTTGAAACGAATTTGTATGAATATCTGAACATATTTTATGGAGGTCTACAACATTTTAATGAAATACGCAAGGAAATATATTTCTCTGCTATTGGCATTTTAACGCTTGTATTTGCGTATATTACAGCAATATGTCTCATTTGAACCGAATTTGTATCAATATCTGAACATATTTTATGGAAGTCTACAACAATTTAGTAAAATACGCTAGGAAATATATTTCTCTGGTATTTATATTTTAACGCTTGTATTTGCGTATGTTACTGCAATATGTCTCATTTGAAACGAATTTGTATCAATATCTGAACATATTTTATGGAGGTCTACAACATTTTAGTAAAGTACGCTAGGAAATATAATACTCTGGTATTTATATTTTAACGCTTGTATTTGCGTATATTACAGCAATATGTCTCATTTGAAACGAATTTGTATGAATATCTGAACATATTTTATGGAGGTCTACAACATTTTAATGAAATACGCAAGGAAATATATTTCTCTGCTATTGGCATTTTGACGCTTGTATTTGCGTATATTACAGCAATATGTCTCATTTGAACCGAATTTGTATCAATATCTGAACATATTTTATGGAGGTCTACAACAATTTAGTAAAATACGCTAGGAAATATATTTCTCTGGTATTTATATTTTAACGCTTGTATTTGCGTATATAACAGCAATATGGCTCATTTGAAACGAATTTGTATCAATATCTGAACATATTTTACGGAGGTCTACAACAATTTAGTAAAATACGCTAGGAAATATATTCCTCTGGTATTTATATTTTAACGCTTGTATTTGCGTATATTACAGCAAAATGTCACATTTGAAACGGATTTTTTATGAATATCTGAACATATTTTATGGAGGTCTACAACATTTTAATGAAATACGCTAGGAAATATATTTCTCTGCTATTGGCATTTTAACTCTTGTATTTGCGTATATTACAGCAATATGTCTCATTTGAAACGAATTTGTATCAATATCTGAACATATTTTATGGAGGTCTACAACAATTTAGTAAAATACGCTAGGAAATACATTTCTCTGGAATTTATGTTATAACGCTTGTATTTGTGTATATTACAGCAATATGTCTCATTTGAAACGAATTTGTATGAATATCTGAACATATTTTATGGAGGTCTACAACATTTTAGTGTAATACGGAAGGAAATATATTTCTCTGCTATTGGCATTTTAACGCTTGTATTTGCGTATGTTACAGCATTATGTCTCATTTGAAACGAATTTGTTTCAATATCTGAACATATTTTATGGAGGTCTACAACAATTTAGTAAAATACGCTAGGAAATATATTTCTCTGGTATTTATATTTTAACGCTTGTATTTGCGTATATTACAGCAATATGTCTCATTTGAAACGAATTTGTATCAATATCTGAACATATTTTATGGAGGTCTACAACATTTTAATGAAATACGTTAGGAAATATATTTCTCTGTTATTGCAATTTTAACGCTTGTATTTGCTTATATTACAGCAATATGTCTCATTTGAACCGAATTTGTATCAATATCTGAACATATTTTATGGAGGTCTACAACAATTTAGTAAAATACGCTAGGAAATATATTTCTCTGCTATTGGCATATTAACGCTTGTATTTGCGTATGTTACAGCAATATGTCTCATTTGAAACGAATTTGTATCAATTTCTGAACATATTTTATGGAGGTCTACAACATTTTAATGAAATACGCAAGGAAATATATTTCCCTGCTATTGGCATTTTAACGCTTGTATTTGCGTATGTTACAGCAAAATGTCTCATTTGAAACGAATTTGTATCAATATCTGAACATATTTTATGGAGGTCTACAACAATTTAATAAAATACGCTAGGAAATATATTTCATTGCTATTGGCATTTTAACGCTTGTATTTGCGTATGTTACAGCAATATGCCTCATTTGAAACTAATTTGTATCAATATCTGAACATATTTAAGGAGGTCTACAACATATTTATATTATATTATATTATATTTATATTTAAACGCTTGTATTTGCGTACATAACAGCAATATGTCTCATTTGAAACGAATTTGTATGAATATCTGAACATATTTTATGGTGGTCTACAACATTTTAATGAAATACGCAAGGAAATATATTTCTCTCCTATTGGCATTTTAACGCTTGTATTTGCGTATGTTACAGCATTATGTCTCATTTGAAACGAATTTGTTTCAATATCTGAACATATTTTATGGAGGTCTACAACAATTTAGTAAAATACGCTAGGAAATATATTTCTCTGGTATTTATATTTTAACGCTTGTATTTGCGTATATTACAGCAATATGTCTCATTTGAAACGAATTTGTATCAATATCTGAACATATTTTATGGAGGTCTACAACATTTAAGAAAAATACGCTAGGAAATATATTTCTCTGGTATTTATAATTTAACGCTTGGATTTGCGTATATTACAGCAATATGTCTCATTTGAAACGAATTTGTATCAATATCTGAACATATTTTATGGAGGTCTACAACATTTTAGAAAAATATGCTAGGAAATATATTTCTCTGGAATTTATATTTTAAAGCTTGTACTTGCGTATATTACGGCAATATGTCTCATTTGAAACGAATTTGTATGAATATCTGAACATATTTTATGGAGGTCTACAACATTTTAGTGTAATACGGAAGGAAATATACTTCTCTGCTTTTGGCATTTTAACGCTTGTTTTTGCGTATTTTACAGCAATATGTCTCATTTGAAACGAATTTGTATCAATATCTGAACATATTTTATGGAGGTCTACAACAATTTAGTAAAATACGCTAGGAAATATATTTCTATGGTATTTTAACGCTTGTATTTGCGTATGTTACAGCAATATGTGAAACATATTTTATGGAGGTCTACAACAATTTATTAAAATACGCTAGGAAATATATTTCTCTGCTATTGGCATATTAACGCTTGTACATGCGTATATTACAGCAATATATCTCATTTGAAACGAATTTGTATGAATATCTGAACATATTTTATGGAGGTCTACAACATTTTAGTGTAATACGCAAGGAAATATATTTCTCTGCTATTGGCATTTTAACGCTTGTATTTGCGTATGTTACAGCAATATGCCTCATTTGAAACGAATTTGTTTCAATATCTAAACATATTTTATGGAGGTCTACAACATTTTAATGAAATACGCTAGGAAATATATTTTTCTGCTATTGGCATTTTAACGCTTGTATTTGCTTATATTACAGCAATATGTCTCATTTGAACCGAATTTGTATCAATATCTGAACATATTTTATGGAGGTCTACAACAATTTAGTAAAATACGCTAGGAAATATATTTCTCTGGTATTTATATTTTAACGCTTGTATTTGCGTATGTTACTGCAATATGTCTCATTTGAAACGAATTTGTATCAATATCTGAACATATTTTATGGAGGTCTACAACATTTTAGTAAAGTACGCTAGGAAATATATTTCTCTGGTATTTATATTTTAACGCTTGTATTTGCGTATATTACAGCAATATGTCTCATTTGAAACGAATTTGTATGAATATCTGAACATATTTTATGGAGGTCTACAACATTTTAATGAAATACGCAAGGAAATATATTTCTCTGCTATTGGCATTTTGACGCTTGTATTTGCGTATATTACAGCAATATGTCTCATTTGAACCGAATTTGTATCAATATCTGAACATATTTTATGGAGGTCTACAACAATTTAGTAAAATACGCTAGGAAATATATTTCTCTGGTATTTATATTTTAACGCTTGTATTTGCGTATATAACAGCAATATGTCTCATTTGAAACGAATTTGTATCAATATCTGAACATATTTTATGGAGGTCTACAACAATTTAGTAAAATACGCTAGGAAATATATTCCTCTGGTATTTATATTTTAACGCTTGTATTTGCGTATATTACAGCAAAATGTCTCATTTGAAACGGATTTTTTATGAATATCTGAACAAATTTTATGGAGGTCTACAACATTTTAATGAAATACGCTAGGAAATATATTTCTCTGCTATTGGCATTTTAACTCTTGTATTTGCGTATATTACAGCAATATGTCTCATTTGAAACGAATTTGTATCAATATCTGAACATATTTTATGGAGGTCTACAACAATTTAGTAAAATACGCTAGGAAATACATTTCTCTGGTATTTATATTATAACGCTTGTATTTGTGTATATTACAGCAATATGTCTCATTTGAAACGAATTTGTATGAATATCTGAACATATTTTATGGAGGTCTACAACATTTTAATGAAATACGCAAGGAAATATATTTCTCTGCTATTGGCATTTTAACGCTTGTATTTGCGTATATTACAGCAATATGTCTCATTTGAACCAAATTTGTATCAATATCTGAACATATTTTATGGAGGTCTACAACATTTTAGTAAAATACGCTAGGAAATATATTTCTCTGGTATTTATATTTTAACGCTTGTATTTGCGTATATAACAGCAATATGTCTCATTTGAAACGAATTTGTATCAATATCTGAACATATTTTATGGAGGTCTACAACAATTTAGTAAAATACGCTAGGAAATATATTCCTCTGGTATTAATATTTTAACGCTTGTATTTGCGTATATAACAGCAATATGTCTCATTTGAAACGAATTTGTATCAATATCTGAACATATTTTATGGAGGTCTACAACAATTTAGTAAAATACGCTAGGAAATACATTTCTCTGGTATTTATATTATAACGCTTGTATTTGTGTATATTACAGCAATATGTCTCATTTGAAACGAATTTGTATGAATATTTGAACATATTTTATGGAGGTCTTCAACAATTTAGTAAAATACGCTAGGAAATATATTTCTCTCCTATTGGCATTTTAACGCTTGTATTTGCGTATGTTACAGCAATATGTCTCATTTGAAACGAATTTGTTTCAATATCTGAACATATTTTATGGAGGTCTACAACAATTTAGTAAAATACGCTAGGAAATATATTCCTCTGGTATTAATATTTTAACGCTTGTATTTGCGTATATAACAGCAATATGTCTCATTTGAAACGAATTTGTATCAATATCTGAACATATTTTATGGAGGTCTACAACAATTTAGTAAAATACGCTAGGAAATATATTTCTCTGGTATTTATATTTTAACGCTTGTATTTGCGTATATTACAGCAATAAGTCTCATTTGAAACGAATTTGTATCAATATCTGAACATATTTTGTTGGTATTACAATATTAATACTTAGTTATAGTTACCGATCATGTTCCCTTTGTTTAGGTTGCCATGTTAATATATATAAGTTTTTGTTTTTAAAACAAAACATTAAAAATATATGAAAATACTGCTGTCAATAAATTACGTTCTCAAATAATAAACGATAATACAATTAAAAGTATATACCTGTGTTCCTTGTTTTCACTTAAAACCAACAGGTTATGGGCCCAGGGCACGCGAAACAAGATAAGTAAGAACCCAGGGTACGCGAAACACGATAAGTAAAAACTCGGAACGCGATGAAGTTTAAAATCGAACCCAAATCGATAAAGCGCGATAGTTGATCGTTTCGTCAGTCATCGATACAAATGGCGTACACGAACACAACGCATTCGGCGCGACTAGAACTCTTAACGCGTGATAACTACGACACGTGGAGGATTCAGGCTGAAGCTATCCTGATAAAGAACGACACGTGGGATTTCATTACAGGTGAACATCCTGCACCAGTATTGACCGGCGAAGGCGAAGAACTCGTCGTTGCAGAAGCATCACACAAAGCATGGCTTTCGAGCGATCGTAAGGCAAAGGCGGACCTGATTCTATCTATCAGTCCATCGGAACTCCCTCAAATTCGAGGATGCATCACTTCACGTGAAGTATGGGAGAAACTCGAATCTGTTTACGCTTCAAAGGGACCAGCTCGAAAAGCAACACTACTGAAACGCCTCACGCAACAAAAAATGAAAGATGGTGACGATGTCAACCAACATTTGTCCGAATATTTCGACGCAGTTGATAAACTGAAAGCTTTGAACATAGATATTAACGGCGATTTACTAACAATAATGTTACTTTACAGTCTACCGGATTCCTACGACAACTTTAGATGTGCTATCGAATCCCGTGATAACCTTCCTGATGCGGAATCACTAAAAGTGAAAATTTTGGAAGAATTCCATGCAAGGAAACAAAAGAGAGACGTTAACACAAGTGCCGTCATGTTCGCGAAAAGTAGTCGCGCGTATACCAACAAACCGCATTTTGGCGTAAATGATCGTGCGAGAAACGAAAAGTCAAAACCGAAATATACGTGCGGTTATTGTAAAAAGAAAGGACACAAAGAATCGGAGTGTTATAGTAAGAAAAACGCGAGACAACCGGGGAAAAATCAAACGAATAATGCGAGTGATTCAGCTAATTGGTGCTATCATCTAGATAAAGTAGATTCGACTCCTCACATCGCGAACGGACTTTGGTGTATCGACAGCGGGTGTACATCACATTTGTGTAATGACAGAAGTGCATTCGCAAATGTGAGTGGAATAAATAGTAATTTAAAACTTGCGAACAATTCTGCAACGCAAGTCAATGCCAAAGGGGATGTGCGAATATCGGTCGCGAACAACGCGAATAACAATAACACAGTTACGCTGAAGAACACTCTGTACGTTCCAGATCTCCGAACGAACTTAATATCTGTTTCTAAGATCGTGGACAATGATCATGAAGTAATCTTTAAAAAGGATTACGCGGTTGTGAAAGACATGAACGGTGAAGTAAAAATTGTCGTGAATCGAATCGGAGACTTGTTTTATTTGCAAGAAAACCAATCCACGGCATGTGCAATTTCGGAACCGAAAAGTGCTATTGACATATGGCACGCGCGTCTCGGACACCTCAACGAGAAGGACCTGATGCATATGTTCCGTAACAAGACCGTAACTGGCATCGAATTGAATGATCACACAAGGATGGTAAAATGTAATGTATGTTTAGCAGGTAAAATAGCTAGTACACCGTTTCTCAAGCGCGATAGCGTTACGAAGGAACCCTTAGAATTGATACACACAGATGTCTGTGGCCCAATGAGGACAACATCTCAAGGTGGTGCAAGTTATTTTATTACTTTCACTGATGATTACAGCAGGTGGTGTGAGGTGTACTTCCTCAGCGACAAAGGACAGGCAGTCGAGAAATTCATGGAGTTCTAGAACTTAGCCGAAAACCAGACGGGGCGTCGAATAAAAGCCGTGCAGTCTGATAACGGCAAAGAATTTTGCAACAAAAGGTTGAATGAAATATTCAAAGATGCCGGAATCCAACATCGACTGACCGTACCCTACACACCTCAGCAAAATGGCATCGCAGAACGGTAAAACCAGACCTTGGTAGAAGCTGCACGTTGTATGCTGATCCAGTCCAAAATGCCAACTCAGTTTTGGGCAGAAGCGATTGCCGTAGCAAATCACGTTCGAAACCGATGCACGACAAAAGGATTATTGGAAGGAACTCCATATGATCGATGGTTTGGGAGACAACCTGATGTATCACACTTGCGTACATTTGGCGAGAAAGTGTACATCCTAGATAAAACACCCAACAAGGGAAAATTTGACCCGAAAGGACTATCAGGTATCTTTATCGGATATTCCACTAATTCTAAAGCTTACAGAATATGGATACCCAGTGAACGCAAGGCTCGTATCTCACGAGATGTCAAGTTTCTAAATGAGTTCAAGACCGAAAACATTGGCGAGAAATCTCCTCCGAAGGATGACATCGAGAATGAATCTAGGAAGGACGACAGAACAATTGAGGTCGATTTAAACACCTGGATACCACCCATGATACCAGATGTCCATGACAAGCCAATTCTGGATGTTGAAAGAGTTGACGACATACATATTGATGACAACGAACCTCAGCAGGTTCTTAATCAAAAGGTTTTGAATCCGAATGATGATCTTCCGAAACGACTACCCGGAAGACCGAAAAAG
>OX122902.1:6833396-6886869 GCA_944738965.1 Nebria brevicollis | reverse complement strand
TAACATATTTTATGGAGGTCTACAACATTTTAATGAAATACGCAAGGAAATATATTTCTCTGCTATTGGCATTTTGACGCTTGTATTTGCGTATATTACAGCAATATGTCTCATTTTGAAACGAATTTGTATCAATATCTGAACATATTTTATGGAGGTCTACAACATTTTAGTAAAATACGCTAGGAAATATATTTCTCTGGTATTATATTTTAACGCTTGTATTTGCGTATATTACAGCAATATGTCTCATTTGAAACGAATTTGTATGAATATCTGAACATATTTATGGAGGTCTACAACATTTTAATGAAATACGCAAGGAAATATATTTCTCTGCTATTGGCATTTTAACGCTTGTATTTGCCTATGTTACAGCAATCTGTCTCATTTGAAACGAATTTGTATCAATATCTGAACATATTTTATGGAGGTCTACAAACATTTTAATGAAATACGCAAGGAAATATATTTCTCTGCTATTGGCATTTTCACGCTTGTATTTGCGTATGTCTCAGCAATATGTCTCATTTGAAACGAATTTGTATCAATATCTGAACATATTTTATGGAGGTCCACAACATTTTAGTGAAATACGCAAGGCAGTATATTTCTCTGCTATTGCATTTTAACGCTTGTACTTGCGTATATTACAGCAATATGTCTCATTTGAAACGAATTTGTATCAATATCTGAACATATTTTATGGAGGTCTACAACAAATTAGTGTAATACGCAAGGAAATATATTTTTCTGCTATTGGCATTTTAACGCTTGTATTTGCGTATATTAAAGCAATATGTCTCATTTGAACCGAATTTGTATCAATATCTGAACATATTTTATGGAGGTCTACAACAATTTAGTAAAATACATTAGGAAATATATTTCTCTGCTATTGGCATTTTAACGCTTGTATTTGCGTATATTAAAGCAATATGTCTCATTTGAACGGAATTTGTATCAATATCTGAACATATTTTATGGAGGTCTACAACAATTTAGTAAAATACGCTAGGAAATATATTTTTCTGCTATTGGCATTTTAACGCTTGTATTTGCGTATGTTACAGCAATATGTCTCATTTGAAACGAATTTGTATGAATATCTTAACATATTTTATGGAAGTCTACAACATTTTAATGAAATCCGCAAGGAAATATATTTCTCTGCTATTGGCATTTTAACGCTTGTATTTGCGTATGTTACAGCAATATGTCTCATTAGAAACGAATTTGTATCAATATCTGAATATATTTTATGGATGTCACAACATTTTAGTGAAATACGCAAGGAAGTATATTTCTCTGGTATTTATATATTAACGCTTGTATTTGCGTATATACAGCAATATGTCTCATTTGAAACGAATTAGTATCAATATCTGAACATATTTAATGGAGGTCTACACATTTTAATGAAATACGCTAGGAAATATATTTCTCTGCTACTGGCGTTTTAACGCTTGTATTTGCGTATGTTACAGCAATATGTCTCATTTGAAACGAATTTGTATCAATATCTGAACATATTTTATGGAGGTCTACAACATTTAGTAAAATACGCTTGGAAATATATTGCTCTGGTATTTATATTTTAACGTTTGTATTTGTGTATGTTAAAGCAATATGTCTCATTTGAAACGAATTTGTATCAATATCTGAACATATTTTTTGGAGGTCTACAACATTTTAGTGAAATACGCAAAGAAATATATTTCTCTGCTATTGCCTTTTTAACGCTTGTATTTGCGTATGTTCAGCAATATGTCTCATTAGAAACGAATTTGTATCAATATCTGAATATATTTTATGGATGCCCACAACATTTTAGTGGAATACGCAAGGCAGTATATTTCTCTGGTATTGGCATTTTAACGCTTGTACTTGCGTATATTACAGCAATATGTCTCATTTGAAACGAATTTGTATCAATATCTGAACATATTTAAGGAGGTCTATAACATTTTAGTGATATCGCTAGGAAATATATTTCTCTGCTATTGGCATTTTAACGCTTGTATTTGCGTATATTACAGCAATATGTCTCATTTGTAACGAATTTGTATCAATATCTGAACATATTTTATGGAGGTCTACAACATTTTAATGAAATACGCAAGGAAATATATTTTTTCTGCTATTGGCATTTTAACGCTAGTATTTGCGTATGTTACAGCTATATGTCTCATTTGTAACGAATTTGTATCAATATCTGAACATATTTTATGGAGGTCTACAACATTTTAGTGTAATACGCAAGGAAATATATTTCTCTGCTATTGGCATTTTAACGCTTGTATTTGCGTATATTAAAGCAATATGTCTCATTTGAAACGGATTTGTATCAATATCTGAACATATTTTATGGAGGTCTACAACAATTTAGTAAAAATACGCTAGGAAATATATTTCTCTGGTATTTATATTTTAACGCTTGTATTTGCGTATATTACAGCAATATGTCTCATTTGAAACGAATTTGTATGAATATCAGAATATAATTAATGAAGGTCTACAACATTTTAGTGTAATACGCAAGGAAATATTTTTTTTCTACTATTGGCATTTTAACGCTTGTATTTGCGTATATTACAGCAATATGTCTCATTTGAACCGAATTTGTATCAATATCTGAACATATTTTATGGAGGTCCACAACATTTTAGTGAAATACGCAAGGCAGTATATTTCTCTGCTATTGGCATTTTAAACGCTTGTACTTGCTTATATTACAGCAATATGTCTCATTTGAAACGAATTTGTATGAATATCTGAACATATTTTTTGGTCTACAACATTATAATGAAATACGCAAGGAAATATATTTCTCTGCTATTGGCATTTTAACGCTTGTATTTGCGTATATTAAAGCAATATGTCTCATTTGAAACGGATTTGTATCAATATCTGAACATATTTTATGGAGGTCTACAACAATTTAGTAAAAATACGCTAGGAAATATATTTCTCTGGTATTTATATTTTAACGCTTGTATTTGCGTATATTACAGCAATATGTCTCATTTGAAACGAATTTGTATGAATATCAGAATATAATTAATGAAGGTCTACAACATTTTAGTGTAATACGCAAGGAAATATATTTCTCTACTATTGGCATTTTAACGCTTGTATTTGCGTATATTAAAGCAATATGTCTCATTTGAACCGAATTTGTATCAATATCTGAACATATTTTATGGAGGTCTACAACAATTTAGTTAAATACGCTAGGAAATATATTTCTCTGCTGTTGGCATATTTACGCTTGTATTTGCGTATGCTACAGCAATATGTCTCATTTGAAACGAATTTGTATCAATATCTGAACATATTTTATGGAGGTCTAAAACAATTTAGTAAAATACGCTAGGAAATATATTTCTCTGGTATTTATATTTTAACGCTTGTATTGCGTATATTACAGCAATATGTCTCATTTGAAACGAATTTGTATGAATATCTGAACATATTTTATGGAGGTCTACAACATTTTAATGAAATACGCAAGGAAATATATATCTCTGCTATTGGCATTTTACCGCTTGTATTTGCGTATGTTACAGCAATATGTCTCATTTGAACGAATTTGTATCAATATCTGAACATATTTTATGGAGGTCTACAACATTTTAATGAAATACGCAAGGAAATATATTTCTCTGCTATTGGCATTTTAACGCTTGTATTTGCGTATATTAAAGCAATATGTCTCATTTGAACCGAATTTGTATCAATATCTGAACATATTTTATGGAGGTCTACAACATTTTAGTAAAATACGCTAGGAAATATATTTCTCTTGTATTTATATTTTAACGCTTGTATTTGCGTATATTCCAGCAATATGTCTCATTTGAAACGAATTTGTATCAATATCTGAACATATTTTATGGAGGTCTACAACAATTTAGTAAAATACGCTAGGAAATATATTTCTCTGCTATTGGCATTTTAACGCTTGTATTTGCGTATGTTACAGCAATATGTCTCATTTGAAACGAATTTGTATCAATATCTGAACATATTTTTATGGAGGTCTACAACATTTTAGTAAAATACGCTAGGAAATATATTTCTCTGCTATTGGCATTTTAACGCTTGTATTTGCGTATATTACAGCAATATGTCTCATTTGAAACGAATTTGTATGAATATCTGAACATATTTTATGGAGGTCTACAACATTTTAATGAAATACGCAAGCAAATATATTTCTCTGCTATTGGCATTTTAACGCTTGTATTTGCGTATGTTACAGCAATATGTCTCATTTGAAACGAATTTGTATCAATATCTTAACATATTTTATGGAGGTCTACAACATTTTAATGAAATACGCAAGGAAATATATTTCTCTGCTATTGGCATTTTCACGCTTGTATTTGCGTATATTACAGCAATATGTCTCATTTGAAACGAATTTGTATCAATATCTGAACATATTTTATGGAGGTCTACAACATTTTAGTAAAATACGCTAGGAAATATATTTCTCTGGTATTTATATCTTAACGCTTGTATTTGCGTATATTACAGCAATATGTCTCATTTGAAACGAATTTGTATGAATATCTGAACATATTTTATGGAGGTCTACAACATTTTAATGAAATACGCAAGGAAATATATTTCTCTGCTATTGGCATTTTAACGCTTGTATTTGCCTATGTTACAGCAATATGTCTCATTTGAAACGAATTTGTATCAATATCTGAACATATTTTATGGAGGTCTACAACATTTTAATGAAATACGCAAGGAAATATATTTCTCTGCTATTGGCATTTTCACGCTTGTATTTGCGTATATAACAGAAATATGTCTCATTTGAAACGAATTTGTATCAATATCTGAACATATTTTATGGAGGTCCACAACATTTTAGTGAAATACGCAAGGCAGTATATTTCTCTGCTATTGGCATTTTAACGCTTGTACTTGCGTATATTACAGCAATATGTCTCATTTGAAACGAATTTGTATCAATATCTGAACATATTTTATGGAGGTCTACAACAAATTAGTGTAATACGCAAGGAAATATATTTTTCTGCTATTGGCATTTTAACGCTTGTATTTGCGTATATTAAAGCAATATGTCTCATTTGAACCGAATTTGTATCAATATCTGAACATATTTTATGGAGGTCTACAACAATTTAGTAAAATACATTAGGAAATATATTTCTCTGCTATTGGCATTTTAACGCTTGTATTTGCGTATATTAAAGCAATATGTCTCATTTGAACCGAATTTGTATCAATATCTGAACATATTTTATGGAGGTCTACAACAATTTAGTAAAATACGCTAGGAAATATATTTTTCTGCTATTGGCATTTTAACGCTTGTATTTGCGTATGTTACAGCAATATGTCTCATTTGAAACGAATTTGTATGATTATCTTAACATATTTTATGGAAGTCTACAACATTTTAATGAAATCCGCAAGGAAATATATTTCTCTGCTATTGGCATTTTAACGCTTGTATTTGCGTATGTTACAGCAATATGTCTCATTAGAAACGAATTTGTATCAATATCTGAATATATTTTATGGATGTCCACAACATTTTAGTGAAATACGCAAGGAAGTATATTTCTCTGGTATTTATATATTAACGCTTGTATTTGCGTATATACAGCAATATGTCTCATTTGAAACGAATTAGTATCAATATCTGAACATATTTAATGGAGGTCTACAACATTTTAATGAAATACGCTAGGAAATATATTTCTCTGCTACTGGCGTTTTAACGCTTGTATTTGCGTATGTTACAGCAATATGTCTCATTTGAAACGAATTTGTATCAATATCTGAACATATTTTGTGGAGGTCTACAACATTTTAGTAAAATACGCTTGGAAATATATTGCTCTGGTATTTATATTTTAACGTTTGTATTTGTGTATGTTACAGCAATATGTCTCATTTGAAACGAATTTGTATCAATATCTGAACATATTTTTTGGAGGTCTACAACATTTTAGTGAAATACGCAAAGAAATATATTTCTCTGCTATTGCCTTTTTAACGCTTGTATTTGCGTATGTTACAGCAATATGTCTCATTAGAAACGAATTTGTATCAATATCTGAATATATTTTATGGATGCCCACAACATTTTAGTGGAATACGCAAGGCAGTATATTTCTCTGGTATTGGCATTTTAACGCTTGTACTTGCGTATATTACAGCAATATGTCTCATTTGAAACGAATTTGTATCAATATCTGAACATATTTAAGGAGGTCTATAACATTTTAGTGATATACGCTAGGAAATATATTTCTCTGCTATTGGCATTTTAACGCTTGTATTTGCGTATATTACAGCAATATGTCTCATTTGTAACGAATTTGTATCAATATCTGAACATATTTTATGGAGGTCTACAACATTTTAATGAAATACGCAAGGAAATATATTTCTCTGCTATTGGCATTTTAACGCTAGTATTTGCGTATGTTACAGCTATATGTCTCATTTGTAACGAATTTGTATCAATATCTGAACATATTTTATGGAGGTCTACAACATTTTAATGAAATACGCAAGGAAATATATTTCTCTGCTATTGGCATTTTAACGCTTGTATTTGCGTATGTTACAGCAATATGTCTCATTTGAAATGAATTTGTATCAATATCTGAACATATTTTATGGAGGTCTACAACATTTTAGTGTAATACGCAAGGAAATATATTTCTCTGCTATTGGCATTTTAACGCTTGTATTTGCGTATATTAAAGCAATATGTCTCATTTGAAACGAATTTGTATCAATATCTGAACATATTTTATGGAGGTCTACAACAATTTAGTAAAAATACGCTAGGAAATATATTTCTCTGGTATTTATATTTTAACGCTTGTATTTGCGTATATTACAGCAATATGTCTCATTTGAAACGAATTTGTATGAATATCAGAATATAATTAATGAAGGTCTACAACATTTTAGTGTAATACGCAAGGAAATATATTTCTCTACTATTGGCATTTTAACGCTTGTATTTGCGTATATTACAGCAATATGTCTCATTTGAACCGAATTTGTATCAATATCTGAACATATTTTATGGAGGTCCACAACATTTTAGTGAAATACGCAAGGCAGTATATTTCTCTGCTATTGGCATTTTAACGCTTGTACTTGCTTATATTACAGCAATATGTCTCATTTGAAACGAATTTGTATGAATATCTGAACATATTTTTTGGTCTACAACATTATAATGAAATACGCAAGGAAATATATTTCTCTGCTATTGGCATTTTAACGCTTGTATTTGCGTATGTTACAGCAATATGTCTCATTTGAAACGAATTTGTATCAATATCTGAACATATTTTATGGAGGTCTACAACATTTTAGTGTAATACGCAAGGAAATCTATTTCTCTGCTATTGGCATTTTAACGCTTGTATTTGCGTATATTACAGCAATATGTCTCATTTGAAACGAATTTGTATCAATATCTGAACATATTTTATGGAAGTCTACAACAATTTAGTAAAATACGCTAGGAAATATATTTCTCTGCTATTGGCATTTGAACGCTTGTATTTGCGTATGTTACAGCAATATATCTCATTTGAAACGAATTTGTATCAATATCTGAACATATTTTATGGAGGTCTACAACATTTTAATGAAATACGCAAGGAAATATATTTCTCTGCTAATGGCATTTTAACGCTTGTATTTGCGTATATTAAAGCAATATGTCTCATTTGAACCGAATTTGTATCAATATCTGAACATATTTTATGGAGGTCTACAACAATTTAGTTAAATACGCTAGGAAATATATTTCTCTGCTGTTGGCATATTTACGCTTGTATTTGCGTATGTTACAGCAATATGTCTCATTTGAAACGAATTTGTATCAATATCTGAACATATTTTATGGAGGTCTAAAACAATTTAGTAAAATACGCTAGGAAATATATTTCTCTGGTATTTATATTTTAACGCTTGTATTTGCGTATATTACAGCAATATGTCTCATTTGAAACGAATTTGTATGAATATCTGAACATATTTTATGGAGGTCTACAACATTTTAATGAAATACGCAAGGAAATATATATCTCTGCTATTGGCATTTTAACGCTTGTATTTGCGTATGTTACAGCAATATGTCTCATTTGAAACGAATTTGTATCAATATCTGAACATATTTTATGGAGGTCTACAACATTTTAATGAAATACGCAAGGAAATATATTTCTCTGCTATTGGCATTTTAACGCTTGTATTTGCGTATATTAAAGCAATATGTCTCATTTGAACCGAATTTGTATCAATATCTGAACATATTTTATGGAGGTCTACAACATTTTAGTAAAATACGCTAGGAAATATATTTCTCTGGTATTTATATTTTAACGCTTGTATTTGCGTATATTCCAGCAATATGTCTCATTTGAAACGAATTTGTATCAATATCTGAACATATTTTATGGAGGTCTACAACAATTTAGTAAAATACGCTAGGAAATATATTTCTCTGCTATTGGCATTTTAACGCTTGTATTTGCGTATGTTACAGCAATATGTCTCATTTGAAACGAATTTGTATCAATATCTGAACATATTTTATGGAGGTCTACAACATTTTAGTAAAATACGCTAGGAAATATATTTCTCTGCTATTGGCATTTTAACGCTTGTATTTGCGTATATTACAGCAATATGTCTCATTTGAAACGAATTTGTATGAATATCTGAACATATTTTATGGAGGTCTACAACATTTTAATGAAATACGCAAGCAAATATATTTCTCTGCTATTGGCATTTTAACGCTTGTATTTGCGTATGTTACAGCAATATGTCTCATTTGAAACGAATTTGTATCAATATCTTAACATATTTTATGGAGGTCTACAACATTTTATTGAAATACGCAAGGAAATATATTTCTCTGCTATTGGCATTTTCACGCTTGTATTTGCGTATATTACAGCAATATGTCTCATTTGAAACGAATTTGTATCAATATCTGAACATATTTTATGGAGGTCTACAACATTTTATTAAAATACGCTAGGAAATATATTTCTCTGGTATTTATATTTTAACGCTTGTATTTGCGTATATTACAGCAATATGTCTCATTTGAAACGAATTTGTATGAATATCTGAACATATTTTATGGAGGTCTACAACATTTTAATGAAATACGCAAGGAAATATATTTCTCTGCTATTGGCATTTTAACGCTTGTATTTGCCTATGTTACAGCAATATGTCTCATTTGAAACGAATTTGTATCAATATCTGAACATATTTTATGGAGGTCTACAACATTTTAATGAAATACGCAAGGAAATATATTTCTCTGCTATTGGCATTTTCACGCTTGTATTTGCGTATATTACAGCAATATGTCTCATTTGAAACGAATTTGTATCAATATCTGAACATATTTTATGGAGGTCCACAACATTTTAGTGAAATACGCAAGGCAGTATATTTCTCTGCTATTGGCATTTTAACGCTTGTACTTGCGTATATTACAGCAATATGTCTCATTTGAAACGAATTTGTATCAATATCTGAACATATTTTATGGAGGTCTACAACAAATTAGTGTAATACGCAAGGAAATATATTTTTCTGCTATTGGCATTTTAACGCTTGTATTTGCGTATATTAAAGCAATATGTCTCATTTGAACCGAATTTGTATCAATATCTGAACATATTTTATGGAGGTCTACAACAATTTAGTAAAATACATTAGGAAATATATTTCTCTGCTATTGGCATTTTAACGCTTGTATTTGCGTATATTAAAGCAATATGTCTCATTTGAACCGAATTTGTATCAATATCTGAACATATTTTATGGAGGTCTACAACAATTTAGTAAAATACGCTAGGAAATATATTTCTCTGCTATTGGCATTTTAACGCTTGTATTTGCGTATGTTACAGCAATATGTCTCATTTGAAACGAATTTGTATGAATATCTTAACATATTTTATGGAAGTCTACAACATTTTAATGAAATCCGCAAGGAAATATATTTCTCTGCTATATGCATTTTAACGCTTGTATTTGCTTATGTTACAGCAATATGTCTCATTTAAAACGAATTTATATCAATATCTGAACATATTTTATGGAGGTCTACAACAATTTAGTAAAATACGCAAGGAAATATATTTCTCTGGTATTTATATATTAACGCTTGTATTTGCGTATATACAGCAATATGTCTCATTTGAAACGAATTTGTATCAATATCTGAACATATTTTATGGAGGTCTACAACTATTTAGTAAAATACGCTAGGAAATATATTGCTCTGGTATTTATATTTTAACGCTTGTATTTGCGTATATTACAGCAATATGTCTCATTTGAAACGAATTTGTATGAATATCTGAACATAATTTATGGAGGTCTACAACATTTTAATGAAATACGCAAGGAAATATATTTCTCTGCTATTGGCATTTTAACGCTTGTATTTGCGTATATTACAGCAATATGTCTCATTTGAACGGAATTTGTATCAATATATGAACATATTTTATGAAGGTCTACAACAATTTAGTAAAATACGCTAGGAAATATATTTCTCTGCTATTGGCATATTAACGCTTGTATTTGCGTATGTTACAGCAATATGTCTCATTTGAAACGAATTTGTATCAATATCTGAACATATTTTATGGAGGTCTACAACAATTTAGTAAAATACGCTAGGAAATATATTTCTCTGGTATTTATATTTAAGCGCTTGTATTTGCGTATATTACAGCAATATGTCTCATTTGAAACGAATTTGTATCAATATCTGAACATATTTTATGGAGGTCTACAACAATTTAGTAAAATACGCTAAGAAATATATTTCTCTGGTATTTATATTTTAACGCTTGTATTTGCGTATATTACAGCAATACGTCTCATTTGAAACGAATTTGTATGAATATCTGAACATATTTTATGGAGGTCTACAACATTTTAATGAAAAACGCAAGGAAATATATTTCTCTGCTATTGGCATTTTAACGCTTGTATTTGCGTATATTAAAGCAATATGTCTCATTAGAACCGAATTTGTATCAATATCTGAACATATTTTATGGAGGTCTACAACATTTTAGTAAAATACGCTAGGAAATATATTTCTCTGGTATTTATATTTTAACGCTTGTATTTGCGTATATTACAGCAATACGTCTCATTTGAAACGAATTTGTATGAATATCTGAACATATTTTATGGAGGTCTACAACATTTTAATGAAAAACGCAAGGAAATATATTTCTCTGCTATTGGCATTTTAACGCTTGTATTTGCGTATGTTACAGCAATTTGTCTCATTTGAAACGAATTTGTATCAATATCTGAACATATTTTATGGAGGTCTACAACATTTTAATGAAATACGCAAGGAAATATATTTCTCTGCTATTGGCATTTTAACGTTTGTATCTGCGTATGTTACAGCAATATGTCTCATTTGAAACGAATTTGTATCAATATCTGAACATATTTTATGGAGATCTACAACATTTTAATGAAATACGCAAGGAAATATATTTCTCTGCTATTGGCATTTTAACGCTTGTATTTGCGTATGTTACAGCAATATGTCTCATTAGAAACGAAATTGTATCAATATCTGAATATATTTTATGGATGTCCACAACATTTTAGTGAAATACGCAAGGAAGTATATTTCTCTGCTATTGGCATTTTAACGCTTGTACTTGCGTATAATACATCAATATGTCTCATTTGAAACGAATTAGTATCAATATCTGAACATATTTTATGGAGGTCTACAACATTTTAATGAAATACGCAAGGAAATATATTTCTCTGCTACTGGCGTTTTAACGCTTGTATTTGCGTATGTTACAGCAATATGTCTCATTTGTAACGAATTTGTATCAATATGTGAATATATTTTATGGAGGTCTACAACATTTTAGAAAAATACGCTAGGAAATATATTGCTCTGGAATTTATATTTTAAAGCTTGTATTTGTGTATATTACAGCAATATGTCTCATTTGAAACGAATTTGTATCAATATCTGAACATATTTTATGGATGTCTACAACATTTTAGTGTAATACGCAAGGAAATATATTTCTCTGCTATTGGCATTTTAACGCTTGTATTTGCGTATGTTACAGCAAAATGTCTCATTAGAAACGAATTTGTATCAATATCTGAATATATTTTATGGATGTCCACAACATTTTAGTGAAATACGCAAGGAAGTATATTTCTCTGCTATTGGCATTTTAACGCTTGTACTTGCGTATAATACATCAATATGTCTCATTTGAAACGAATTAGTATCAATATCTGAACATATTTTATGGAGGTCTACAACATTTTAATGAAATACGCAAGGAAATATATTTCTCTGCTACTGGCGTTTTAACGCTTGTATTTGCGTATGTTACAGCAATATGTCTCATTTGAAACGAATTTGTATCAATATCTGAACATATTTTGTGGAGGTCTACAACATTTTAGTAAAATACGCTAGGAAATATATTGCTCTGGTATTTATATTTTAACGTTTGTATTTGTGTATGTTACAGCAATATGTCTCATTTGAAACGAATTTGTATCAATATCTGAACATATTTTATGGAGGTCTACAACATTTTAGTGAAATACGCAAGGCAATATATTTCTCTGGTATTGGCATTTTAACGCTTGTACTTGCGTATATTACAGCAATATGTCTCATTTGAAACGAATTTGTATCAATATCTGAACATATTTAAGGAGGTCTACAATATTTTAGTGATATACGCTAGGAAATATATTTCTCTGCTATTGGCATTTTAACGCTTGTTTTTGCGTATATTACAGCAATATGTCTCATTTGAAACGAATTTGTATCAATATCTGAACATATTTTATGGAGGTCTACAACATTTTAATGAAATACGCAAGGAAATATATTTCTCTGCTATTGGCATTTTAACGCTTGTATTTGCGTATGTAACAGCAATATGTCTCATTTGAAACGAATTTGTATCAATATCTGAACATATTTTATGGAGGTCTACAACATTTTAATGAAATACGCAAGGAAATATATTTCTCTGCTATTGGCATTTTAACGCTTGTATTTGCGTATGTTACAGCAATATGTCTCATTTGAAATGAATTTGTATCAATATCTGAACATATTTTATGGAGGTCTACAACATTTTAGTGTAATACGCAAGGAAATATATTTCTCTGCTATTGGCATTTTATCGCTTGTTTTTGCGTATATTAAAGCAATATGTCTCATTTGAAACGAATTTGTATCAATATCTGAACATATTTTATGGAGGTCTACAACAATTTTGTAAAATACGCTAGGAAATATATTTCTCTGGTACTTATATTTTAACGCTTGTATTTGCGTATATTACAGCAATATGTCTCATTTGAAACGAATTTGTATGAATATCAGAATATAATTAATGAAGGTCTACAACATTTTAGTGTAATACGCAAGGAAATATATTTCTCTACTATTGGCATTTTAACGCTTGTATTTGCGTATATTACAGCAATATGTCTCATTTGAACCGAATTTGTATCAATAGCTGAACATATTTTATGGAGGTCCACAACATTTTAGTGAAATACGCAAGGCAGTATATTTCTCTGCTATTGGCATTTTAACGCTTGTACTTGCTTATATTACAGCAATATGTCTCATTTGAAACGAATTTGTATGAATATCTGAACATATTTTTTGGTCTACAACATTTTAAAGAAATACGCAAGGAAATATATTTCTCTGCTATTGGCATTTTAACGCTTGTATTTGCGTATGTTACAGCAATATGTCTCATTTGAAACGAATTTGTATCAATATCTGAACATATTTTATGAAGGTCTACAACATTTTAGTAAAATACGCTAGGAAATATATTTCTCTGGTATCTATATTTTAACGCTTGTATTTGCGTATATTACAGCAATATGTCTCATTTGAAACGAATTAGTATGAATATCTGAACATATTTTATGGAGGTCTACAACATTTTAATGAAATACGCAAGGAAATATATTTCTCTGCTATTGGCATTTTAACGCTTGTATTTGCGTATGTTACAGCAATATGTCTCATTTGAAACGAATTTGTATCAATATCTGAACATATTTTATGGAGGTCTACAACATTTTAATGAAATACGCAAGGAAATATATTTCTCTGCTATTGGCATTTTAACGCTTGTATTTGCGTATATTAAAGCAATATGTCTCATTAGAACCGAATTTGTATCAATATCTGAACATATTTTATGGAGGTCTACAACATTTTATTAAAATACGCTAGGAAATATATTTCTCAGGTATTTATATTTAAACGCTTGTATTTGCGTATATTACAGCAATACATCTCATTTGAAACGAATTTGTATGAATATCTGAACATATTTTATGGAGGTCTACAACATTTTAATGAAAAACGCAAGGAAATATATTTCTCTGCTATTGGCATTTTAACGCTTGTATTTGCGTATGTTACAGCAATATGTCTCATTTGAAACGAATTTGTATCAATATCTGAACATATTTTATGGAGGTCTACAACATTTTAATGTAATACGCAAGGAAATATATCTGTCTGCTATTTGCATTTTAACGCTTGTATTTGCGTATGTTACAGCAATATGTCTCATTTGAAACGAATTTGTATCAATATCTGAACATATTTTATGGAGGTCTACAACATTTTAGTGTAATACGCAAGGAAATCTATTTCTCTGCTATTGGCATTTTAACGCTTGTATTTGCGTATATTACAGCAATATGTCTCATTTGAAACGAATTTGTATCAATATCTGAACATATTTTATGGAAGTCTACAACAATTTAGTAAAATACGCTAGGAAATAAATTTCTCTGCTATTGGCATTTGAACGCTTGTATTTGCGTATGTTACAGCAATATATCTCATTTGAAACGAATTTGTATCAATATCTGAACATATTTTATGGAGGTCTACAACATTTTAATGAAATACGCAAGGAAATATATTTATCTGCTATTGGCATTTTAAAGCTTGTATTTGCGTATGTTACAGCAATATGTCTCATTTGAAACGAATTTGTATGAATATCAGAATATAATTAATGAAGGTCTACAACATTTTAGTGTAATACGCAAGGAAATATATTTCTCTACTATTGGCATTTTAACGCTTGTATTTGCGTATATAACAGCAATATGTCTCATTTGAACCGAATTTGTATCAATATCTGAACATATTTTATGGAGGTCCACAACATTTTAGTGAAATACGCAAGGCAGTATATTTCTCTGCTATTGGCATTTTAACGCTTGTACTTGCTTATATTACAGCAATATGTCTCATTTGAAACGAATTTGTATGAATATCTGAACATATTTTTTGGTCTACAACATTATAATGAAATACGCAAGGAAATATATTTCTCTGCTATTGGCATTTTAACGCTTGTATTTGCGTATGTTACAGCAATATGTCTCATTTGAAACGAATTTGTATCAATATCTGAACATATTTTATGGAGGTCTACAACATTTTAGTGTAATACGCAAGGAAATATATTTCTCTGCTATTGGCATTTTAACGCTTGTATTTGCGTATATTACAGCAATATGTCTCATTTGAAACGAATTTGTATCAATATCTGAACATATTTTATGGAAGTCTACAACAATTTAGTAAAATACGCTAGGAAATATATTTCTCTGCTATTGGCATTTGAACGCTTGTATTTGCGTATGTTACAGCAATATATCTCATTTGAAACGAATTTGTATCAATATCTGAACATATTTTATGGAGGTCTACAACATTTTAATGAAATACGCAAGGAAATATATTTCTCTGCTAATGGCATTTTAACGCTTGTATTTGCGTATATTAAAGCAATATGTCTCATTTGAACCGAATTTGTATCAATATCTGAACATATTTTATGGAGGTCTACAACAATTTAGTTAAATACGCTAGGAAATATATTTCTCTGCTGTTGGCATATTAACGCTTGTATTTGCGTATGTTACAGCAATATGTCTCATTTGAAACGAATTTGTATCAATATCTGAACATATTTTATGGAGGTCTAAAACAATTTAGTAAAATACGCTAGGAAATATATTTCTCTGGTATTTATATTTTAACGCTTGTATTTGCGTATATTACAGCAATATGTCTCATTTGAAACGAATTTGTATGAATATCTGAACATATTTTATGGAGGTCTACAACATTTTAATGAAATACGCAAGGAATTATATTTCTCTGCTATTGGCATTTTAACGCTTGTATTTGCGTATGTTACAGCAATATGTCTCATTTGAAACGAATTTGTATATATATCTGAACATATTTTATGGAGGTCTACAACATTTTAATGAAATACGCAAGGAAATATATTTCTCTGCTATTGGCATTTTAACGCTTGTATTTGCGTATATTAAAGCAATATGTCTCATTTGAACCGAATTTGTATCAATATCTGAACATATTTTATGGAGGTCTACAACATTTTAGTAAAATACGATAGGAAATATATTTCTCTGGTATTTATATTTTAACGCTTGTATTTGCGTATATTCCATCAATATGTCTCATTTGAAACGAATTTGTATCAATATCTGAACATATTTTATGGAGGTCTACAACAATTTAGTAAAATACGCTAGGAAATATATTTCTCTGGTATTTATATTTTAACGCTTGTATTTGCGAATATTACAGCAATATGTCTCATTTGAAACGAATTTGTATGAATATCTGAACATATTTTATGGAGGTCTACAACATTTTAATGAAATACGCAAGGAAATATATTTCTCTGCTATTGGCATTTTAACGTTTGTATTTGCGTATGTTACAGCAATATGTCTCATTTGAAACGAATTTGTATCAATATCTGAACTTTTTTTATGGAGATCTACAACATTTTAATGAAATACGCAAGGAAATATATTTCTCTGCAATTGGCATTTAAACGCTTGTATTTGCGTATATTACAGCAATATGTCTCATTTGAAACGAATTTGTATCAATATCTGAACATATTTTATGGAGGTCTACAACAATTTAGTTAAATACGCTAGGAAATATATTTCTCTGCTGTTGGCATATTAACGCTTGTATTTGCGTATGTTACAGCAATATGTCTCATTTGAAACGAATTTGTATCAATATCTGAGCATATTTTATGGAGGTCTAAAACAATTTAGTAAAATACGCTAGGAAATATATTTCTCTGGTATTTATATTTTAACGCTTGTATTTGCGTATATTACAGCAATATGTCTCATTTGAAACGAATTTGTATGAATATCTGAACATATTTTATGGAGGTCTACAACATTTTAATGAAATACGCAAGGAAATATATTTCTCTGCTATTGGCATTTTAACGCTTGTATTTGCGTATGTTACAGCAATATGTCTCATTTGAAACGAATTTGTATCAATATCTGAACATATTTTATGGAGGTCTACAACATTTTAATGAAATACGCAAGGAAATATATTTCTCTGCTATTGGCATTTAAACGCTTGTATTTGCGTATATTACAGCAATATGTCTCATTTGAAACGAATTTGTATCAATATCTGAACATATTTTATGGAGGTCTACAACAATTTAGTTAAATACGCTAGGAAATATATTTCTCTGCTATTGGCATATTAACGCTTGTATTTGCGTATGTTACAGCAATATGTCTCATTTGAAACGAATTTGTATCAATATCTGAGCATATTTTATGGAGGTCTAAAACAATTTAGTAAAATACGCTAGGAAATATATTTCTCTGGTATTTATATTTTAACGCTTGTATTTGCGTATATTACAGCAATATGTCTCATTTGAAACGAATTTGTATGAATATCTGAACATATTTTATGGAGGTCTACAACATTTTAATGAAATACGCAAGGAAATATATTTCTCTGCTATTGGCATTTTAACGCTTGTATTTGCGTATGTTACAGCAATATGTCTCATTTGAAACGAATTTGTATCAATATCTGAACATATTTTATGGAGGTCTACAACATTTTAATGAAATACGCAAGGAAATATATTTCTCTGCTATTGGCATTTTAACGCTTGTATTTGCGTATATTAAAGCAATATGTCTCATTTGAACCGAATTTGTATCAATATCTGAACATATTTTATGGAGGTCTACAACATTTTAGTAAAATACGCTAGGAAATATATTTCTCTGGTATATATATTTTAACGCTTGTATTTGCGTATATTCCAGCAATATGTCTCATTTGAAACGAATTTGTATCAAAGCTGAACATATTTTATGGAGGTCTACAACAATTTAGTAAAATACGCTAGGAAATATATTTCTCTGGTATTTATATTTTAACGCTTGTATTTGCGAATATTACAGCAATATGTCTCATTTGAAACGAATTTGTATGAATATCTGAACATATTTTATGGAGGTCTACAACATTTTAATGAAATACGCAAGGAAATATATTTCTCTGCTATTGGCATTTTAACGTTTGTATTTGCGTATGTTACAGCAATATGTCTCATTTGAAACGAATTTGTATCAATATCTGAACATATTTTATGGAGATCTACAACATTTTAATGAAATACGCAAGGAAATATATTTCTCTGCTATTGGCATTTAAACGCTTGTATTTGCGTATATTACAGCAATATGTCTCATTTGAAACGAATTTGTATCAATATCTGAACATATTTTATGGAGGTCTACAACAATTTAGTTAAATACGCTAGGAAATATATTTCTCTGCTGTTGGCATATTAACGCTTGTATTTGCGTATGTTACAGCAATATGTCTCATTTGAAACGAATTTGTATCAATATCTGAGCATATTTTATGGAGGTCTAAAACAATTTAGTAAAATACGCTAGGAAATATATTTCTCTGGTATTTATATTTTAACGCTTGTATTTGCGTATATTACAGCAATATGTCTCATTTGAAACGAATTTGTATGAATATCTGAACATATTTTATGGAGGTCTACAACATTTTAATGAAATACGCAAGGAAATATATTTCTCTGCTATTGGCATTTTAACGCTTGTATTTGCGTATGTTACAGCAATATGTCTCATTTGAAACGAATTTGTATCAATATCTGAACATATTTTATGGAGGTCTACAACATTTTAATGAAATACGCAAGGAAATATATTTCTCTGCTATTGGCATTTAAACGCTTGTATTTGCGTATATTACAGCAATATGTCTCATTTGAAACGAATTTGTATCAATATCTGAACATATTTTATGGAGGTCTACAACAATTTAGTTAAATACGCTAGGAAATATATTTCTCTGCTATTGGCATATTAACGCTTGTATTTGCGTATGTTACAGCAATATGTCTCATTTGAAACGAATTTGTATCAATATCTGAGCATATTTTATGGAGGTCTAAAACAATTTAGTAAAATACGCTAGGAAATATATTTCTCTGGTATTTATATTTTAACGCTTGTATTTGCGTATATTACAGCAATATGTCTCATTTGAAACGAATTTGTATGAATATCTGAACATATTTTATGGAGGTCTACAACATTTTAATGAAATACGCAAGGAAATATATTTCTCTGCTATTGGCATTTTAACGCTTGTATTTGCGTATGTTACAGCAATATGTCTCATTTGAAACGAATTTGTATCAATATCTGAACATATTTTATGGAGGTCTACAACATTTTAATGAAATACGCAAGGAAATATATTTCTCTGCTATTGGCATTTTAACGCTTGTATTTGCGTATATTAAAGCAATATGTCTCATTTGAACCGAATTTGTATCAATATCTGAACATATTTTATGGAGGTCTACAACATTTTAGTAAAATACGCTAGGAAATATATTTCTCTGGTATATATATTTTAACGCTTGTATTTGCGTATATTCCAGCAATATATCTCATTTGAAACGAATTTGTATAAATATCTGAACATATTTTATGGAGGTCTACAACATTTTAGTAAAATACGCTAGGAAATATATTTCTCTGGTATTTATATTTTAACGCTTGTATTTGCGTATATTACAGCAATATGTCTCATTTGAAACGAATTTGTATGAATATCTGAACATATTTTATGGAGGTCTACAACATTTTAATGAAATACGCAAGCAAATATATTTCTCTGCTATTGGCATTTTAACGCTTGTATTTGCGTATGTTACAGCAATATGTCTCATTTGAAACGAATTTGTATCAATTCTTAACATATTTTATGGAGGTCTACAACATTTTAATGAAATACGCAAGGAAATATATTTCTCTGCTATTGGCATTTTCACGCTTGTATTTGCGTATATTACAGCAATATGTCTCATTTGAAACGAATTTGTATCAATATCTGAACATATTTTATGGAGGTCTACAACATTTTAGTAAAATACGCTAGGAAATATATTTCTCTGGTATTTATATTTTAACGCTTGTATTTGCGTATATTACAGCAATATGTCTCATTTGAAACGAATTTGTATCAATATCTGAACATATTTTATGGAGGTCTACAACATTTTAATGAAATACGCAAGGAAATATATTTCTCTGCTATTGGCATTTGCACGCTTGTATTTGCGTATATTACAGCAATATGTCTCATTTGAAACGAATTTGTATCAATATCTGAACATATTTTATGGAGGTCCACAACATTTTAGTGAATACGCAAGGCAGTATATTTCTCTGCTATTGGCATTTTAACGCTTGTACTTGCGTATATTACAGCAATATGTCTCATTTGAAACGAATTTGTATCAATATCTGAACATATTTTATGGAGGTCTACAACAAATTAGTGTAATACGCAAGGAAATATATTTCTCTGCTATTGGCATTTTAACGCTTGTATTTGCGTATAATAAAGCAATATGTCTCATTTGAACCGAATTTGTATCAATATCTGAACATATTTTATGGAGGTCTACAACAATTTAGTAAAATACATTAGGAAATATATTTCTCTGCTATTGGCATTTAAACGCTTGTATTTGCGTATATTAAAGCAATATGTCTCATTTGAACCGAATTTGTATCAATATCTGAACATATTTTATGGAGGTCTACAACAATTTAGTAAAATACGCTAGGAAATATATTTCTCTGCTATTGCATTTTAACGCTTGTATTTGCGTATGTTACAGCAATATGTCTCATTTGAAACGAATTTGTATGAATATCTTAACATATTTTATGGAAGTCTACAACATTTTAATGAAATCCGCAAGGAAATATATTTCTCTGCTATATGCATTTTAACGCTTGTATTTGCTTATGTTACAGCAATATGTCTCATTTAAAACGAATTTATATCAATATCTGAACATATTTTATGGAGGTCTACAACAATTTAGTAAAATACGCAAGGAAATATATTTCTCTGGTATTTATATTTTAACGCTTGTATTTGCGTATATTACAGCAATATGTCTCATTTGAAACGAATTTGTATCAATATCTGAACATATATTATGGAGGTCTACAACAATTTAGTAAAATACGCTAGGAAATATATTGCTCTGGTATTTATATTTTAACGCTTGTATTTGCGTATATTACAGCAATATGTCTCATTTGAAACGAATTTGTATGAGTATCTGAACATAATTTATGGAGGTCTACAACATTTTAATGAAATACGCAAGGAAATATATTTCTCTGCTATTGGCATTTTAACGCTTGTATTTGCGTATATTACAGCAAAATGTCTCATTTGAACCGAATTTGTATCAATATCTGAACATATTTTATGGAGGTCTACAACAATTTAGTAAAATACGCTAGGAAATATATTTCTCTGCTATTGGCATATTAACGCTTGTATTTGCGTATGTTACAGCAATATGTCTCATTTGAAACGAATTTGTATGAGTATCTGAACATAATTTATGGAGGTCTACAACATTTTAATGAAATACGCAAGGAAATATATTTCTCTGCTATTGGCATTTTAACGCTTGTATTTGCGTATATTACAGCAATATGTCTCATTTGAACCGAATTTGTATCAATATCTGAACATATTTTATGGAGGTCTACAACAATTTAGTAAAATACGCTAGGAAATATATTTCTCTGCTATTGGCATATTAACGCTTGTATTTGCGTATGTTACAGCAATATGTCTCATTTGAATCGAATTTGTATGAGTATCTGAACATAATTTATGGAGGTCTACAACATTTTAATGAAATACGCAAGGAAATATATTTCTCTGCTATTGGCATTTTAACGCTTGTATTTGCGTATATTACAGCAATATGTCTCATTTGAACCGAATTTGTATCAATATCTGAACATATTTTATGGAGGTCTACAACAATTTAGTAAAATACGCTAGGAAATATATTTCTCTGCTATTGGCATATTAACTCTTGTATTTGCGTATGTTACAGCAATATGTCTCATTTGAAACGAATTTGTATGAATATCTAAACATATTTAATGGAAGTCTACAACATTTTAATGAAATCCGCAAGGAAATATATTTCTCTGCTATATGCATTTTAACGCTTGTATTTGCTTATGTTACAGCAATATGTCTCATTTAAAACGAATTTATATCAATATCTGAACATATTTTATGGAGGTCTACAACAATTTAGTAAAATACGCAAGGAAATATATTTCTCTGGTATTTATATTTTAACGCTTGTATTTGCGTATATTACAGCAATATGTCTCATTTGAAACGAATTTGTATCAATATCTGAACATATTTTATGGAGGTCTACAACAATTTAGTAAAATACGCTAAGAAATAAATTTCTCTGGTATTTATATTTTAACGCTTGTATTTGCGTATATTACAGCAATATGTCTCATTTGAAACGAATTTGTATCAATATCTGAACATATTTTATGGAGGTCTACAACAATTTAGTAAAATACGCTAGGAAATATATTTCTCTGGTATTTAAAATTTAACGCTTGTATTTGCGTATATTACAGCAATATGTCTCATTTGAAACGAATTTGTATGAGTATCTGAACATAATTTATGGAGGTCTACAACATTTTAATGAAAAACGCAAGGAAATATATTTCTCTGCTATTGGCATTTTAACGCTTGTATTTGCGTATATTACAGCAATATGTCTCATTTGAACCGAATTTGTATCAATATCTGAACATATTTTATGAAGGTCTACAACAATTTAGTAAAATACGCTAGGAAATATATTTCTCTGCTATTGGCATATTAACGCTTGTATTTGCGTATGTTACAGCAATATGTCTCATTTGAAACGAATTTGTATCAATATCTGAACATATTTTATGGAGGTCTACAACAATTTAGTAAAATACGCTAGGAAATATATTTCTCTGGTATTTATATTTAAGCGCTTGTATTTGCGTATATTACAGCAATATGTCTCATTTGAAACGAATTTGTATCAATATCTGAACATATTTTATGGAGGTCTACAACATTTTAATGAGATACGCAAGGAAATATATTTCTCTGCTATTGGCATTTTAACGCTTGTATTTGCGTATGTTACAGCAATATGTCTCATTTGAAATGAATTTGTATCAATATCTGAACATATTTTATGGAGGTCTACAACATTTTAGTGTAATACGCAAGGAAATATATTTCCCTGCTATTGGCATTTTAACGCTTGTATTTGCGTATATTAAAGCAATATGTCTCATTTGAACCGAATTAGTATCAACATCTGAACATATTTTATGGAGGTCTACAACAATTTAGAAAAATACGCTAGGAAATATATTTCTCTGCTATTGGCATATTAACGCTTGTATTTGCGTATGTTACAGCAATATGTCTCATTTGAACCGAATTTGTTTCAACATCTGAACATATTTTATGGAGGTCTACAACAATTTAGTAAAATACGCTAGGAAATATATTTCTCTGGTATTTATATTTTAACGCTTGTATTTGCGTATATTACAGCAATATGTCTCATTTGAAACGAATTTGTATGAATATCTGAACATATTTTATGGAGGTCCACAACATTTTAATGAAATACGCAAGGAAATATATTTCTCTGCTATTGGCATTTTAACGCTTGTATTTGCGTATGTTACAGCAATATGTCTCATTTGAAACGAATTTGTATCAATATCTGAACATATTTTATGGAGGTCTACAACAATTTAGTAAAATACGCTAGGAAATATATTTCTCTGGTATTTAAAATTTAACGCTTGTATTTGCGTATATTACAGCAATATGTCTCATTTGAAACGAATTTGTATGAGTATCTGAACATAATTTATGGAGGTCTACAACATTTTAATGAAAAACGCAAGGAAATATATTTCTCTGCTATTGGCTTTTTAACGCTTGTATTTGCGTATGTTACAGCAATATGTCTCATTTGAAACGAATTTGTATCAATATCTGAACATATTTTATGGAGGTCTACAACATTTTAGTGTAATACGCAAGGAAATCTATTTCTCTGCTATTGGCATTTTAACGCTTGTATTTGCGTATATTACAGCAATATGTCTCATTTGAAACGAATTTGTATCAATATCTGAACATATTTTATGGAAGTCTACAACAATTTAGTAAAATACGCTAGGAAATATATTTCTCTGCTATTGGCATTTTAACGCTTGCACTTGCGTACATTACAGCAATATATCTCATTTAAAACGAATTTGTATCAATATCTGAACATATTTTATGGAGGTCAACAACATTTTAGTGAAATACGCAAGGCAGTATATTTCTCTGCTATTGGCATTTTAACGCTTGTACTTGCGTATATTACAGCAATATGTCTCATTTGAAACGAATTTGTATCAATATCTGAACATATTTTATGGAGGTCTACAACATTTTAGTGTTATATGCAAGGAAATATATTTCTCTGCTATTGGCATTTTAACGCTTGTATTTGCGTATATTACAGCAATATGTCTCATTTGAACCGAATTTGTATCAATATCTGAACATATTTTATGGAGGTCCACAACATTTTAGTGAAATATGCAAGGCAGTATATTTCTCTGCTATTGGCATTTGAACGCTTGTATTTGCGTATGTTACAGCAATATATCTCATTTGAAACGAATTTTGTATCAATATCTGAACATATTTTATGGAGGTCTACAACATTTTAATGAAATACGCAAGGAAATATATTTCTCTGCTATTGGCATTTTAACGCTTGTATTTGCGTATATTAAAGCAATATGTCTCATTTGAACCGAATTTGTATCAATATCTGAACAGATTTTATGGAGGTCTAAAACAATTTAGTAAAATACGCTAGGAAATATATTTCTCTGGTATTTATATTTTAACGCTTGTATTTGCGTATATTACAGCAATATGTCTCATTTGAAACGAATTAGTATGAATATCTGAACATATTTTATGGAGGTCTACAACATTTTAATGAAATACGCAAGGAAATATATTTCTCTGCTATTGGCATTTTAACGCTTGTATTTGCGTATGTTACAGCAATATGTCTCATTTGAAACGAATTTGTATCAATATCTGAACAAATTTTATGGAGGTCTACAACATTTTAATGAAATACGCAAGGAAATATATTTCTCTGCTATTGTCATTTTAACGCTTGTATTTGCTTATGTTACAGCAATATGTCTCATTTGAAAAGAATTTGTATCAATATCTGAACATATTTTATGGAGGTCCACAACATTTAAGTGAAATACGCAAGGCAGTATATTTCTCTGCTATTGGCATTTTAACGCTTGTACTTGCGTATATTACAGCAATATGTCTCATTTGAAACGAATTTGTATCAATATCTGAACATATTTTATGGAGTGACAAAGTGCGCCTTTGTGGTCGTTGAGGTTGGGCGAGTTAAATAAATAAACACGAGATTGTATTCCGAGCCACGACAGTTACTTTAATTAATAGGGTTCAGAAGTTAACATCGAGATAGGGGAATATATAGTTAAGCCGCGACACTAGTTGGCAGTGCCGTCGGGTGGTCAGGCGTGGCGGGAAAATATGACTGCTGGAATTGCTCTCTCAACACTCCTCCTCTATTTCAGCAAGTCGGACTCGTGGCCAAGAACAAAATTGCATTATTAAAAGGGACAAATAAATAAGTTGAATAAATAAAACAATACAAAGATTCATAGCTCCTCAAGTCCCAGTCTAGCCCTCAGGTCTTGGAATGTCGCCTTGGGAAGCCCTTTAGTAAGGATGTCCTCAGCGTGGTCAGCCTGGCAACCGGAGCGTAGACCTCGTCATAGTCGAAGCCTTTCCGCTGGGAGCACCCTTTCGCAACCAGCCGTGCCTTGTATCTCAAAACTTCACCGTCTTCTCCTCGCTTTATTTTGAAAACCCACTTGTTATTGATCGCATTCCTCCCTTTCGGTAGTGTGACGAGGGTCCAAGTTTCGTTGTCCTTGAGGGCTGCCAACTCCTCTTCGACGGCTTGTTTCCAATGAACCGCATCTTCTCGTCCGTCGATCTCTTCATACGACGTGGGCAGATCCTCGACGTAGGACTCAGCGCCAAGGGCCAGGACGACGTAGTCGTTGAGGCACTTGGGTGCCGCTCTGATCCGAGTACTCCTCCTCAGGCTGAGGTTCCTCTCGACTTCCTCCTTTCGAGATGGGGCGGCGTCTTCGGCATTGTGAAACTCGTCCTCCTCCTCGTTTTCTGCTTCTCTGCTCGGCTCCGGCTTCTGGATCTTAGCATCCTGGTGGCCGTCTCCTCCTGTCCCTGAGTGTGCCGGCTCATCCTCACGTTCCGCTTCCCCTACGTTGTCGTAGAGGTCTGCTTCCTGGTCCGCTTGGTCTCCTCTCCGGGGCCGCTCATCGAAGATGACGTCCCATCCAAAGAGCACCTTCGCGTCGTCTGGTGACCACAACCTGTAGCCGTTGTCGCAGTAGCCGGTCATGAAGCATTCCTTGGATCTCGAGCTGAACTTTCCTTCTACGAGTGGTTTGGGTAGGTGCAGGTAGGCCTTGCAGCCAAACACCCTCAGCTTCTCGAGGTTCACCTTTTCCCCGTACCACAGCTCGGCAGCAACGGCGTCTTCCAAAGCGCTCGTCGGGCTTCTGTTGATCAAGTAGACCGCCGTCAACACTGCTTCCGTCCACAGGAACTTGGGTAGGGTAGAGTCCAGGAGCATGCACCTCGCCTTCTCCAGAATGGTCCGATTCATCCTCTCTGCAACTCCATTCTGCTGGGGGGTGTGCCGAATCGTAAATTCAAACTGGATCCCGTGCTCCTCGAAATGGTTCAGCATTTCAGTCGAGAGGTACTCCCGACCGTTGTCGCATCTAAATCGCGAGATCTTTAAGTTAAGGTGAGACGTGACCATGGCCTCGTAGCGCTTAAAGCTGCGGTAGACTTCCGACTTTGACTTCAGAGGGTATGTTACGGTGAAGTGTGTGAAGTCATCGATGAAGGTAAGTATATAGCGATGACCGCTGTAGGACTGCGGATTTACAGGGCCGAACAAGTCGCTGTGCACCAGCTGCAGGGGCCTTACGGCTCGCACACGTGGTTTTTTGTGTGGCAGTTTTGTCTGCTTACCACTCACGCAGGTCGGACAGATCTGGCTTTCTCCTCCTGCGCAGGTTGCTCCCATGCCCTTCACCAAAGGGATCAGTCTGGCCAGTGACTTCTTCCCAATATGTCCCAGGCGTCAATGCCAAAGCTGCGTACTGGTATCCACCTCACATAGGCCGGCCGTTTCTTCGAAAAGCTTGAAGGACAGCTCATACAGCTTCTGCTTCCGCGTGGCAATCGCAATTATCTTGCGGTCCTTTCGGATCACGCCTCTGCTGTTCTCAAATGTGATCACGTGCCCGTTTCTTTCCAAGACTGAAACAGAGAGTAAGTTGAATTGCAGTCCAGGGACGACGAGGATGTTCCGAATAACGATGTCGTGAGTTTTTCCATCCACTCTGGACTGAACGCGGATGTCGCCTCGTTTTGTGGCAGTGAGTGTAGATCCGGTCTTGGCGCTCTTGATGGTAATTTTCTGGCTCAGCTCTGATATGTTCGTGAGGTACTCTTCCGAACTCACCAGATGTTCAGAGGCGCCTGAATCCAAATACCAGTGCACCATTCCAGTACAACCAGTACCAGCGATGAAACTATAGACCACTTCTTCCTCTTCTTCGACATCCATCGCCAGGTGACCATCATGTGGGGACCTGGGTTGGTTGCTGGACGGCTTTCTGCATTCCGACCGAAAGTGGCCGTACCGGCCGCAGTTGTGACATTGAGAATTCCGCTTGTCAAATTGCTTCTTACCTTGGTTAGGTTTGGCCTTCGCCCGCCAGTCATGTCGCTGGGATGGGACGAAAAAGCCGTTGGTGGTTGGGTCTCCTCGTCATGGCGAATACCTAACCTTTTTGCTTGCTCGGCTAGAAGGCGATTTTTGACGAAGCTCAATGTCAGGTTGTCTTCCGAGAGGGTCTCTATGGCGGTTACGACGACATCGTAGTCCGCAGGCATCGTCAGGAGCAGGTGACACACGACGTCCGTTTCCTCCAGCGTTGCCCCGGTGGATTTGAGTTCTCGAACTAATTTGTCGAACTTGAGGAAGTGGGTTTCAAGGGTTTCATTGCTTGAATTAAATTTCATGGTTAGAAGTGTTTTCCGGATCAACAACTGACTGGCAATTCCTTTGCGAGCAAATGTCTTCTGCAAAGTTTGCCAAATGTCGAAGGCCGTTTTTCCGTATTTGACGTATTCAAGCTGGCTGTCGGCGATTCGTTGGATAATGGCAGACTTA
This sequence comes from Nebria brevicollis, assembly GCA_944738965.1. Taxonomy (NCBI): domain Eukaryota; kingdom Metazoa; phylum Arthropoda; class Insecta; order Coleoptera; family Carabidae; genus Nebria; species Nebria brevicollis. The sequence continues at coordinate 6,858,079 of OX122902.1, read as the reverse complement.
CATTTCTTGTCCCGTTTCGTGATTGATACCTGTTCACGTTCCTTCTGGTCGGCCGCCAAGGTTCCCGGCACTGCTCCCAGAAGTGTGGTGAGTGGATGTTCGATGCATTCCAGAAGATCCTGCTCGTCCAGGTAAGTTTCAATCCGGAACTTCCAGTTGTCGAAATTTGTTCCATTGAACAACGGGATTCTATAGCGCGCTTCCTCGGCCATAACCTCAAACTGGCGGTTCCTCGATTTTCCACAGAAAATTGTTTGTCGAGTCCTTCCAGATCAAAAACCTGGGCCCATAACCTGACAAAGTGCGCCTTTGTGGTCGTTGAGGTTGGGCGAGTTAAATAAATAAACGCGAGATTGTATTCCGAGCCACGAAAGTTACTTTAATTAATAGGGTTCAGAAGTTAACATCGAGATAGGGGAATATATAGTTAAGCCGCGACACTAGTTGGCAGTGCCGTCGGGTGGTCAGGCGTGGCGGGAAAATATGACTGCTGGAATTGCTCTCTCAACATGGAGGTCTACAACATTTTAGTGAAATACGCAAAGAAATATATTTCTCTGCTATTGGCATTTTAACGCTTGTATTTGTGTATATTACAGCAATATATCTCATTTGAAACGAATTTGTATCAATATCTGAACATATTTTATGGAAGTCTACAACATTATAGTGAAATACGCAAGGAAGTATATTTCTCTGCTATTGGCATTTTAACGCTTGTACTTGCGTATATTACAGCTATATGTCACATTTGAAACGAATTTGTATCAATATCTGAGTATATTTTCTACAACATTTTAGAAAAATACGCTAGGAAATATATTTCTCTGGAATTTATATTTTAAAGCTAGTACTTGCGTATATTACAGCAATATGTCTCATTTGAAACGAATTTGTATGAATATCTGAACATATTTTTTGGAGGTCTACAACATTTTAATGAAATACGCAAGGAAATATATTTCTCTGCTATTGGCATTTTAACGCTTGTATTTGCGTATGTTACAGCAATATGTCTCATTTGAAACGAATTTGTATCAATATCTGAACATATTTTATGGAGGTCTACAACATTTTAATGAAATACGCAAGGAAATATATTTCTCTGCTATTGGCATTTTAACGCTCGTATTTGCGTATGTTACAGCAATATGTCTCATTTGAAACGAATTTGTATCAATATCTGAACATATTTTCTGGAGGTCTACAACATTTTAGTGTAATACGCAAGGAAATATATTTCTCTGCTATTGGCATTTTAACGCTTGTATTTGCGTATATTAAAGCAATATGTCTCATTTGAAACGAATTTGTATAAATATCTGAACATATTTTATGGAGGTCTACAACAATTTAGTAAAATACGCTAGGAATTATATTTCTCTGGTATTTATATTTTAACGGATGTATTTGCGTATATTACAGCAATATGTCTCATTTGAAACGAATTTATATCAATATCTGAACATATTTTATGGAGGTCTACAACATTTTAATGAAATACGCAAGCAAATATATTTCTCTGCTCTTCCCAATATGTCCCAGGCGTCAATGCCAAAGCTGCGTACTGGTATCCACCTCACATAGGCCGGCCGTTTCCTCGAAAAGTTTGAAGGACAGCTCATACAGCTTCTGCTTCCGCGTGGCAATCGCAATTATCTTGCGGTCCTTTCGGATCACGCCTCTGCTGTTCTCAAAGGTGATCACGTGCCCGTTTCTTTCCAAGACTGAAACAGAGAGTAAGTTGAATTGCAGTCCAGGGACGACGAGGATGTTCCGAATAACGATGTCGTGAGTTTTTCCATCCACTCTGGACTGAACGCGGATGTCGCCTCGTTTTGTGGCAGTGAGTGTAGATCCGGTCTTGGCGCTCTTGATGGTAATTTTCTGGCTCAGCTCTGATATGTTCGTGAGGTACTCTTCCGAACTCACCAGATGTTCAGAGGCGCCTGAATCCAAATACCAGTGCACCATTCCAGTACAACCAGTACCAGCGATGAAACTATAGACCACTTCTTCCTCTTCTTCGACATCCATCGCCAGGTGACCATCATGTGGGGACCTGGGTTGGTTGCTGGACGGCTTTCTGCATTCCGACCGAAAGTGGCCGTACCGGCCGCAGTTGTGACATTGAGAATTCCGCTTGTCAAATTGCTTCTTACCTTGGTTAGGTTTGGCCTTCGCCCGTCAGTCATGTCGCTGGGATGGGACGAAAAAGCCGTTGGTGGTTGGGTCTCCTCGTCATGGCGAATACCTAACCTTTTTGCTTGCTCGGCTAGAAGGCGATTTTTGACGAAGCTCAATGTCAGGTTGTCTTCCGAGAGGGTCTCTATGGCGGTTACGACGACATCGTAGTCCGCAGGCATCGTCAGGAGCAGGTGACACACGACGTCCGTTTCCTCCAGCGTTGCCCCGGTGGATTTGAGTTCTCGAACTAATTTGTCGAACTTGAGGAAGTGGGTTTCAAGGGTTTCATTGCTTGAATTAAATTTCATGGTTAGAAGTGTTTTCCGGATCAACAACTGACTGGCAATTCCTTTGCGAGCAAATGTCTTCTGCAAAGTTTGCCAAATGTCGAAGGCCGTTTTTCCGTATTTGACGTATTCAAGCTGGCTGTCGGCGATTCGTTGGATAATGGCAGACTTACATTTCTTGTCCCGTTTCGTGATTGATACCTGTTCACGTTCCTTCTGGTCGGCCGCCAAGGTTCCCGGCACTGCTCCCAGAAGTGTGGTGAGTGGATGTTCGATGCATTCCAGAAGATCCTGCTCGTCCAGGTAAGTTTCAATCCGGAACTTCCAGTTGTCGAAATTTGTTCCATTGAACAACGGGATTCTATAGCGCGCTTCCTCGGCCATAACCTCAAACTGGCGGTTCCTCGATTTTCCACAGAAAATTGTTTGTCGAGTCCTTCCAGATCAAAAACCTGGGCCCATAACCTGACAAAGTGCGCCTTTGTGGTCGTTGAGGTTGGGCGAGTTAAATAAATAAACGCGAGATTGTATTCCGAGCCACGAAAGTTACTTTAATTAATAGGGTTCAGAAGTTAACATCGAGATAGGGGAATATATAGTTAAGCCGCGACACTAGTTGGCAGTGCCGTCGGGTGGTCAGGCGTGGCGGGAAAATATGACTGCTGGAATTGCTCTCTCAACATGGAGGTCTACAACATTTTAGTGAAATACGCAAAGAAATATATTTCTCTGCTATTGGCATTTTAACGCTTGTATTTGTGTATATTACAGCAATATATTTCATTTGAAACGAATTTGTATCAATATCTGAACATATTTTATGGAAGTCTACAACATTATAGTGAAATACGCAAGGAAGTATATTTCTCTGCTATTGGCATTTTAACGCTTGTACTTGCGTATATTACAGCTATATGTCACATTTGAAACGAATTTGTATCAATATCTGAGTATATTTTCTACAACATTTTAGAAAAATACGCTAGGAAATATATTTCTCTGGAATTTATATTTTAAAGCTAGTACTTGCGTATATTACAGCAATATGTCTCATTTGAAACGAATTTGTATGAATATCTGAACATATTTTTTGGAGGTCTACAACATTTTAATGAAATACGCAAGGAAATATATTTCTCTGCTATTGGCATTTTAACGCTTGTATTTGCGTATGTTACAGCAATATGTCTCATTTGAAACGAATTTGTATCAATATCTGAACATATTTTATGGAGGTCTACAACATTTTAATGAAATACGCAAGGAAATATATTACTCTGCTATTGGCATTTTAACGCTCGTATTTGCGTATGTTACAGCAATATGTCTCATTTGAAACGAATTTGTATCAATATCTGAACATATTTTCTGGAGGTCTACAACATTTTAGTGTAATACGCAAGGAAATATATTTCTCTGCTATTGGCATTTTAACGCTTGTATTTGCGTATATTAAAGCAATATGTCTCATTTGAAACGAATTTGTATAAATATCTGAACATATTTTATGGAGGTCTACAACAATTTAGTAAAATACGCTAGGAATTATATTTCTCTGGTATTTATATTTTAACGGATGTATTTGCGTATATTACAGCAATATGTCTCATTTGAAACGAATTTGTATCAATATCTGAACATATTTTATGGAGGTCTACAACATTTTAATGAAATACGCAAGCAAATATATTTCTCTGCTCTTCCCAATATGTCCCAGGCGTCAATGCCAAAGCTGCGTACTGGTATCCACCTCACATAGGCCGGCCGTTTCCTCGAAAAGCTTGAAGGACAGCTCATACAGCTTCTGCTTCCGCGTGGCAATCGCAATTATCTTGCGGTCCTTTCGGATCACGCCTCTGCTGTTCTCAAAGGTGATCACGTGCCCGTTTCTTTCCAAGACTGAAACAGAGAGTAAGTTGAATTGCAGTCCAGGGACGACGAGGATGTTCCGAATAACGATGTCGTGAGTTTTTCCATCCACTCTGGACTGAACGCGGATGTCGCCTCGTTTTGTGGCAGTGAGTGTAGATCCGGTCTTGGCGCTCTTGATGGTAATTTTCTGGCTCAGCTCTGATATGTTCGTGAGGTACTCTTCCGAACTCACCAGATGTTCAGAGGCGCCTGAATCCAAATACCAGTGCACCATTCCAGTACAACCAGTACCAGCGATGAAACTATAGACCACTTCTTCCTCTTCTTCGACATCCATCGCCAGGTGACCATCATGTGGGGACCTGGGTTGGTTGCTGGACGGCTTTCTGCATTCCGACCGAAAGTGGCCGTACCGGCCGCAGTTGTGACATTGAGAATTCCGCTTGTCAAATTGCTTCTTACCTTGGTTAGGTTTGGCCTTCGCCCGCCAGTCATGTCGCTGGGATGGGACGAAAAAGCCGTTGGTGGTTGGGTCTCCTCGTCATGGCGAATACCTAACCTTTTTGCTTGCTCGGCTAGAAGGCGATTTTTGACGAAGCTCAATGTCAGGTTGTCTTCCGAGAGGGTCTCTATGGCGGTTACGACGACATCGTAGTCCGCAGGCATCGTCAGGAGCAGGTGACACACGACGTCCGTTTCCTCCAGCGTTGCCCCGGTGGATTTGAGTTCTCGAACTAATTTGTCGAACTTGAGGAAGTGGGTTTCAAGGGTTTCATTGCTTGAATTAAATTTCATGGTTAGAAGTGTTTTCCGGATCAACAACTGACTGGCAATTCCTTTGCGAGCAAATGTCTTCTGCAAAGTTTGCCAAATGTCGAAGGCCGTTTTTCCGTATTTGACGTATTCAAGCTGGCTGTCGGCGATTCGTTGGATAATGGCAGACTTACATTTCTTGTCCCGTTTCGTGATTGATACCTGTTCACGTTCCTTCTGGTCGGCCGCCAAGGTTCCCGGCACTGCTCCCAGAAGTGTGGTGAGTGGATGTTCGATGCATTCCAGAAGATCCTGCTCGTCCAGGTAGGTTTCAATCCGGAACTTCCAGTTGTCGAAATTTGTTCCATTGAACAACGGGATTCTATAGCGCGCTTCCTCGGCCATAACCTCAAACTGGCGGTTCCTCGATTTTCCACAGAAAATTGTTTGTCGAGTCCTTCCAGATCAAAAACCTGGGCCCATAACCTGACAAAGTGCGCCTTTGTGGTCGTTGAGGTTGGGCGAGTTAAATAAATAAACGCGAGATTGTATTCCGAGCCACGAAAGTTACTTTAATTAATAGGGTTCAGAAGTTAACATCGAGATAGGGGAATATATAGTTAAGCCGCGACACTAGTTGGCAGTGCCGTCGGGTGGTCAGGCGTGGCGGGAAAATATGACTGCTGGAATTGCTCTCTCAACATGGAGGTCTACAACATTTTAGTGAAATACGCAAAGAAATATATTTCTCTGCTATTGGCATTTTAACGCTTGTATTTGTGTATATTACAGCAATATATCTCATTTGAAACGAATTTGTATCAATATCTGAACATATTTTATGGAAGTCTACAACATTATAGTGAAATACGCAAGGAAGTATATTTCTCTGCTATTGGCATTTTAACGCTTGTACTTGCGTATATTACAGCTATATGTCACATTTGAAACGAATTTGTATCAATATCTGAGTATATTTTCTACAACATTTTAGAAAAATACGCTAGGAAATATATTTCTCTGGAATTTATATTTTAAAGCTAGTACTTGCGTATATTACAGCAATATGTCTCATTTGAAACGAATTTGTATGAATATCTGAACATATTTTATGGAGGTCTACAACATTTTAATGAAATACGCAAGGAAATATATTTCTCTGCTATTGGCATTTTAACGCTTGTATTTGCGTATGTTACAGCAATACGTCTCATTTGAAACGAATTTGTATCAATATCTGAACATATTTTATGGAGGTCTACAACATTTTAATGAAATACGCAAGGAAATATATTTCTCTGCTATTGGCATTTTAACGCTCGTATTTGCGTATGTTACAGCAATATGTCTCATTTGAAACGAATTTGTATCAATATCTGAACATATTTTCTGGAGGTCTACAACATTTTAGTGTAATACGCAAGGAAATATATTTCTCTGCTATTGGCATTTTAACGCTTGTATTTGCGTATATTAAAGCAATATGTCTCATTTGAAACGAATTTGTATAAATATCTGAACATATTTTATGGAGGTCTACAACAATTTAGTAAAATACGCTAGGAATTATATTTCTCTGGTATTTATATTTTAACGGATGTATTTGCGTATATTACAGCAATATGTCTCATTTGAAACGAATTTGTATCAATATCTGAACATATTTTATGGAGGTCTACAACAATTTAGTAAAATACGCTAGGAAATATATTGCTCTGGTATTTATATTTTAACGCTTGTATTTGCGTATATTACAGCAATATGTCTCATTTGAAACGAATTTGTATGAATATCTGAACATATTTTATGGAGGTCTACAACATTTTAGTGTAATACGCAAGGAAATATATTTCTCTGCTATTGGCATTTTAACGCTTGTATTTGCGTATGTTACAGCAATACATCTCATTTGAAACGAATTTGTATCAATATCTGAACATATTTTTTGGAGGTCTACAACATTTTAGAAAAATACGCTAGGAAATATATTTCTCTGGAATTTATATTTTAAAGCTTGTATTTGTGAATATTACAGCAATATGTCTCATTTGAAACGAGTTTGTATCAATATCTGAACATATTTTATGGAAGTCTACAACATTATAGTGAAATACGCAAGGAAGTATATTTCTCTGCTATTGGCATTTTAACGGTTGTACTTGCGTATATTACAACAATATTTCTCATTTGAAACGAATTTGTATCAATATCTGAACATATTTTATGGAGGTCCACAACATTTTAGTGAAATACGCAAGGCAGTATATTTCTCTGCTATTGGCATTTTAACGCTTGTTCTTGCGTATATTACAGCAATATGTCTCATTTGAAACGAATTTGTATCAATATCTGAACATATTTTATGGAGGTCTACAACAATTTAGTAAAATACGCTAGGAAATATATTTCTCTGGTATTTATATTTTAACGCTTGTATTTGCGTATATTACAGCAATATGTCACATTTGGGACGAATTTGTATGAATTTCTGAACATATTTTATGGAGGTCTACAACATTTTAATGAAAAACGCAAGGAAATATATTTCTCTGCTATTGGCATTTTAACGCTTGTATTTGCGTATGTTACAGCAATATGTCTCATTTGAAACGAATTTGTATCAATATCTGAACGCCCCCTGCGGGTGGGGGTTAGAATTCACCCGCAGCACCTCTGCTGGTCGTAAGAGGCGACCAATGGGCGAGGAACGTACTCGTAAAAAGCACACAGTTCAACCTGTATATATACCGGAAGAGTAGTGGGCCAATCTTCTGCGGACTTCTCTTTCTTATTCATTTGCTCACCCGCGTGTTTGCCGTGCGTGGAGACCCGTCAGGAAGGAGAAGATGATCCTGGTGGTTGAGCTGACGCAACACACCACTTTGGCTTCTGATTCTTTCGAAACGGGCGGTCAGATACTAACCCTATCTGATCAACCGGCTTGCCGTTACGTTCTGTGTACCGGTAAGGTGAGTCCCACGACCCTGGAAGTAAGTCTTGAGACGTTGGAGAGAGTGGCTCGCAGCGTTCTGAAGCTTATTGCCAGGTGAGGGGGACTATATCTCCTGGTTAGCCCTGGCGATCACACCAGTTTGTGGTGTGACGTCCCAAATTGTGGCTCCGTGGTGGGTGGGAAGACCAGGAGATGAAACGTTCTATTTATTTATGGCAAACAAAATAAAAACCCCAGGGGCCCCTCCCGCAAAAAGATCTCGTCCGTTATCGGACGAGGGAGAAAGTTTTCTGAAGGGCGAAAATAAATTTTCGCCCAAATTTCTTATTGTCAAAAGGACTGAAGAAGGAAAATCTATTTCTGAAGTCTCTTGTTTTGGCTTAGCCAGGTCCCTGAACGAGTTGGCTGGTGGAGAACCAAAATCCACCAAACGGCTTCGCGATGGTACTCTCCTAGTTGAAACGACAAATTCAACTCAAACGAAGGCATTACTAAAATCGACCGTTTTATTTGGCATGCCAATTGTAGTGACAGCGCACAAATCCCTCAACACGTGTCAGGGCGTAATATCGTGTTACGACCTGTTATATGTTGAGATGGATGAGTGTACGCGAGAGCTATCGAGTCAAGGTGTAGTTACTTGTCGACGACTTACTACCAAGAAAAACGGTGAGGTAAAGAAAACCACATCCGTAGTTTTGACTTTCGCGCTGGATAAGCTTCCAGAAAGGATTAAAGTTGGGTTCCACAGTTGTTCGGTGAGACCGTACTTTCCTCGGCCAATGCGTTGTTTCAAATGCCAAAAGTTCGGGCACACTGCATCCCGTTGTGACGCACAGGCTGTGTGTCCACGGTGCAGTGAGCTGGAGCATTTGGGCGAGGAGTGTAAAGGTCCGGCCCGTTGCGTTAATTGTTCTGGCAATCATCCTTCTTTCTTTTCCGATTGTCCACGCAATCAGGAGGAGAGAAGGATTATTGAAATCAAAATTATAGACAAACTTTCATATTTCGATGCCCGGAAGAAATTCAAAACGCAAGCCAGTCCTGTATTTAACCGTTCTTTCGCAACCATTGCTGCAACACCAGTCATAAAAAAATCTATTGCCGTTCAGACCGATAGCCTTCCTTCAACTATTATTTCCACAACTGTTCCAACTTTGCCTTCTGTTGTTAAAATTACCAGTCCTAAATCTAGTGTTACTCAAAATTTAAAATCAATCTCGAATCCATCAACAAAAATTATAAGTCAATCTAATACGAAAGTTAGCAACAAGCCGAAGATCAAAATTACACATTTAAAGGCAAGTCCTTCCACTTCGCCGAAAATTATTTCCAAAAAACAAACGATGGAGGTTCGAGAAACATCGAATGTTTCAAGTTCCGCCGTCAACAAAATTCCGAAAAAGAAGGGATCTCATTCTTCGAGATCTTCTTCTCCAATGGAAGTAACAACTATAAAACTTTCTAGGTCAGAGCGAGAAATATCTTCCATATCTCAATAATGCCTCCCATACTACAATGGAATTGTAATGGTTTCTACAGCCATTTTGAGGAATTTAAAGCTCTCATTGCCGAGCAGACTCCCTCTTGCATATGCTTACAAGAAACACATTTTCAAGACACCAGAGCTGCTTCATTACGAGGCTTCTCAGTATTTCGTACTGATGTGCCTACTGATGGCCAAGCTCGTGGTGGAGTAGCGATTCTGGTTCGCGAAAATGTGTATTGTGAGGAGATTGCTTTGAATTCTGAATTACAAGCTGTAGCTGTCCGTGTTGCTATTCCTTTTCTGGTCACTTTATGTTCTATCTATCTTCCTCCAAACGACAATGTCGATATGCGTGATATCGTTAAATTGATTGATCAATTGCCTGCTCCATTCATTCTTATGGGCGATTTCAACGCTCATAATCCTGAATGGGGATCAGGTACGATTAATCAACGCGGTAGACGCTTGGAACACCTATTCACTGCAAGTACACATGTCATCTTAAATGATGGTAGTATGACACATTTTTCTGCCGCGTGGAGATCTTTCACTGCGATTGATCTAACGATCTGTTCTGCAGCAATAGCTCCATTGTTTGAGTGGCATGTGCACTCAGACTTGCATCAAAGTGACCACTTTCCGATCATTCTGAAAGTTCTGCAGAGCTCAGATTCTGATGCTCGTTGTCCGAAATGGGCTTTAAAGCGAGCAGATTGGAATCTGTTCTCGAAGTTGGCCGTATTTGGTGAAAATGATTTCGTTGACGTGGACGACCATGTTCGGTATTTCACGGATGCAATCAAGTCTGCTGCACAAGAGAGTATTCCTCTAACACCTATTCATTCTAATAGAATACCCGTTCCCTGGTGGAACGATGAGTGCAAGATTGCTATCCGAGAAAAACGACGTATTTTTCGCCATTTCAGGCGATTTCCAACCACCGAGAATATGATCCATTACTTCCAAGCCAAGGCAAAAGCTAGAAGAATTGTTCGGAAGAGTAAGAAAGCGTCATGGCAGAAATACATTTCTTCCATTACAACCTCCACTCCAGTTTCAAAGGTATGGGAGAGGGTCAGAAAAATATCTGGCCGCTCAAAATCTAGCACTGTTTCTGGCCAAAAAATCAATGGCAATGTCATTACCTGTCGGTCTGATGTTGCTAATATTATAGCATCCACTTTCGCGGATACTTCAAGTTCCAATCACTATCCAGCTGAGTTCCTCGCTCGAAAATCAATCTTGGAACGTCAATGTCTCAATTTTGTTTCGCCGGGCGATGAAATCTACAATCTTTCTTTCAGCGTGGATGAACTTGAAAGTGCGATTTCAGATTCTCACGACAGCGCTCCTGGACCTGATTCTATTCACTACCAGATGCTTCGCCATTTGAATCCTGCTGGAAAAACATTTCTTTTACAAATGTATAATCATTTGGTTTTCCGGTATCTGCCCAACACCATGGCGTGATGCGATCATTGTACCAATCCCAAGGCCTGGAAAAGACAAAACACTGCCATCTAGCTATCGCCCAGTCTCGCTTACCAGTTGTGTCTGCCAGCTCTTGGAACGCATGATCAACAGGCGTCTTGTTTGGTTCCTGGAATCAAACAACCTGTTGGATAACATCCAGTGCGGCTTCCTCCGTTACCGTTCCACTGCAGACCACCTGGTAAGACTTGAATCAACCATCTGGGATGCTTTTCTCAACAAGCAACATATGGTAGCTGTGTTTTTTGATATAGCCCGGGCCTATGATACCACATGGCGTTTTGGTATTATGCGCACTTTACACTCCTGGGGCTTGAGAGGTAATCTTCCCATATTTCTTGAAAGCTTTCTTTCCTTAAGGAAGTTTCAAGTTCGTGTGGGAAATGACCTCTCCAACATTTTTACTCAAGAAAACGGAGTACCGCAAGGGTCTATTCTGAGTGTCACGTTGTTTGCCGTGGCCATCAACGGTGTTCCACAATGTATTCGTTCACCTGTGCTGGGATCCCAGTACGTGGACGACTTGGCGATTTTCTGCAGTTCTCGCAATATGGCTTCCATAGAGCGTCAGCTGCAGTTAACAATCAATCGTCTTCATACTTGGGCTACTGAGCACGGTTTCGTATTTTCTGCGGCCAAGACAGAGTGCATTCACTTTTGTCAACGCCGTCACCTTCACTTAGATCCTGTTCTTTCTCTCAACGGTACTGATCTTCCAATTGTGGAAACTGTCCGTTTTCTTGGTCTTCTATTTGACAAGAGGCTTAACTGGCGTGCCCATCTTGTGGCTTTGAAGGCAAAATGTCGGCTTTCTTTAAATCTATTGCGAGTTCTTTCTTCCAAATCGTGGGGTGCCGATAGAATTTCAATGCTGCGCCTGTATCGGGCTTTGATACGCTCCAAGCTGGACTATGGCTGTATCGCTTACGCGTCTGCCAGGCCATCCGTTATCAAAACCATTGATACGATACACCATACTGGTATTCGTCTTGCTACTGGTGCTTTTCGTACCAGCCCAATACCAAGTTTATTGTGCGAAGCTGGCGAGCCTTCTCTGTATGATCGTCGCAGGCTTTTGACCATGAACTACACGGCAGCCATGAAGTCGAAACCATATCACCTGGTTTTTGACACTGTCTTTGGTCATCAGTTTGCGGAGATTTATGACAGAAGGGCTCGTTCGGTGGGTTCCTTTTCTATCAGATCTCGCAATACTTTTAGAGAGGTTACTTTTGAACTTCCTTCAACCTCAGACACTTCTTTCAGCCCCTTTCCACCATGGACATTCTCCCGTCCGAATACCAACTATGCGCTTTCAAAGCTGGATCGATCCGCTACTCCACCCATTCTGTTCCAACGTGAGTTTGCTCGAATCATTGCCAACTATCGGCAATGGATTCGCATTTACACGGACGGTTCGAAGAGCAACGACAGGGTTGCATGTGCTTATATATCGTCAAGAGGTGCACAAACTCTCGTCCGTATACACGGCAGAGCTGTATGCACTCTACCAAGCACTTCTCTATATTTGCAGACTCGCACGTAATTCTTTTGTTATTGTGTCAGACTCAATGACCGCTTTGAAAGCGATTGATTCTTTGTACCCTAAACATCCTCTCTTGCAGCAGATACAAGCAACCTTGATGACACTATCGTCAAAAGGGTCTATCGTACGCTTGATTTGGGTACCGAGTCATGTTGGTATTCGCGGGAATGAAGCAGCTGATGCAGCAGCTAAGCGAGCTCTGTCCAAGGCCACCATTGATTGTGATCGGGTGCTTGCTGATGACCTCAAAGGTTATTTTAAGCATCGGATCATGGATCAGTGGCAGGAAAGGTGGAGTCATATAGTTTCCAACAAGCTTAAAAATGTTAAGCACAACGTAAGGCCATGGGATTCTTCCCATAGGGCATCCCGAAAGGAGGAGGTCGCTGTGGCGAGACTCCGAATAGGGCACACCTGGTGGACGCATGGTCATCTACTGCGCCGTGAGGAGGCTCCGATGTGCGAAACGTGTGACACTGTTTTGACAGTGGCGCACGTTTTGTTGGAGTGCTCCCAGTTTACCGAGCAGCGAAACTGGGCGGGTCTGTCACTTGACCTGTCGGTGGCCCTTGGTGACCATTCGACACTCATTGACAGAGTCGTGCTGTTCCTCAGGAATACAGGTCTATTTGCCTTTATTTAAAAGTGCTAGTTTTGTCATTAATTTTATTTATACACGTATTTTTTTTACACTCAATAATATTTTACAATAACTTAAATTTTTATAATTTTAAGCATATACAATTTATTCATTTTTATAAACATTTTTAAATCCTCTTAGTTAATATTTTACATTTAATAGATTTTAAGCTTACAATATAATTTTTACATATATTTTAAAATGTTAGTTTATTTCATTATTTAGTTTATGGCGTGAATAGCCCAAGAGGCTGATACGCCTTTAAATTTTAATCCTACCTACCTACCTGGAGGTCCACAACATTTTAGTGAAATACGCAAGGCAGTATATTTCTCTGCTATTGGCAGTTTAACGCTTGTACTTGCGTATATTACAGCAACATGTCTCATTTGAAAGGAATTTGTATCAATATCTGAACATATTTTAAGGAGGTCTACAACATTATAGTGAAATACGCAAAGAAATATATTTCTCTGCTATTGGCATTTTAACGCTTGTATTTGTGTATATTACAGCAATATATCTCATTTGAAACGAATTTCTATCAATATCTGAACATATTTTATGGAAGTCTACAACATTATAGTGAAATACGCAAGGAAGTATATTTCTCTGCTATTGGCATTTTAACGCTTGTACTTGCGTATATTACAGCTATATGTCACATTTGAAACGAATTTGTATCAATATCTGAGTATATTTTATGGAGTTCTACAACATTTTAGAAAAATACGCTAGGAAATATATTTCTCTGGAATTTATATTTTAAAGCTTGTACTTGCGTATATTACAGCAATATGTCTCATTTGAAACGAATTTGTATGAATATCTGAACATATTTTATGGAGGTCTACAACATTTTAGTGTAATACGCAAGGAAATATATTTCTCTGCTATTGGCATTTTAACGCTGTATTTGCGTATATTACAGCAATATGTCTCATTTGAACCGAATTTGTATGAATATCTGAACATATTTTATGGAGGTCTACAACATTTTAGTGTAATACGCAAGGAAATATATTTCTCTGCTATTGGCATTTTAACGCTGTATTTGCGTATATTACAGCAATTTGTCTCATTTGAACCGAATTTGTATCAATATCTGAACATATTTTAAGGAGGTCTACAACATTTTAGTGTAATACGCAAGGAAATATATTTCTCTGCTATTGGCATTTTAACGCTTGTATTTGCGTATATTAAGGCAATATGTCTCATTTGCACCGAATTTGTATCAATATATGAACATATTTTATGGAGGTCTACAACATTTTAATGAAATTCGCAAAGAAATATATTTCTCTGCTATTGTCATTTTAACGCTTGTATTTGTGTATGTTACAGCAATATGTCTCATTTGAAAAGAATTTGTATCAATATCTGAACATTTTTTTTGGAGGTCCACAACATTTTAGTGAAATACGCAAGGCAGTATATTTCTCTGCTATTGGCATTTTAACGCTTGTACTTGCGTATATTACAGCAATATGTCTCATTTGAAACGAATTTGTATGAATATCTGAACATAATTTATGGAGGTCTACAACATTTTAGTGAAATACGCAAAGAAGTATAATTCTCTGCTATTGGCATTTTAACACTTGTACTTGCGTATATTACAGCTATATGTCTCATTTGAAACGAATTTGTATCAATATCTGAGTATATTTTATGGCGGTCTACAACATTTTAGAAAAATATGCTAGGAAATATATTTCTCTGGAATTTATATTTTAAAGCTTGTATTTGTGTATATTTCAGCAATATGTCTCATTTGAAACGAATTTGTATCAATACCTGAACATATTTTATGGAAGTCTACAACATTATAGTGAAATAAGCAAGGAAGTATATTTCTCTGCTATTGGCATTTTAACGCTTGTATTTGCGTATATTACAGCAATATGTCTCATTAGAAACGTATTTGTATCAATATCTGAACATATTTTATGGAGGTCCACAACATTTTAGTGAAATACGCAAGGCAGTATATTTCTCTGCTATTGGCATTTTAACGCTTGTACTTGCGTATATTACAGCAATATGTCTCATTTGAAACGAATTTGTAAGAATATCTGAACATATTTTATGGAGGTCTACAACATTTTAGTGAAATACGCAAAGAAGTATAATTCTCTGCTATTGGCATCTTAACACTTGTACTTGCGTATATTACAGCTATATGTCTCATTTGAAACGAATTTGTATCAATATCTGAGTATATTTTATGGCGGTCTACAACATTTTAGAAAAATATGCTAGGAAATATATTTCTCTGGAATTTATATTTTAAAGCTTGTATTTGTGTATATTACAGCAATATGTCTCATTTGAAACGAATTTGTATCAATATCTGAACATATTTTATGGAAGGCAACAACAATATAGTGAAATACGCAAGGAAGTATATTTCTCTGCTATTGGCATTTTAACGCTTGTACTTGCGTATATTACAGCAATATGTCTCATTTGAAACGAATTTGTATCAATATCTGAACATATTTTATGGAGATCCACAACATTTTAGTGAAATACGCAAGGCAGTATATTTCTCTGCTATTGGTATTTTAACGCTTGTACTTGCGTATATTACAGCAATATGTCTCATTTGAAACGAATTTGTATCAATATCTGAACATATTTTATGGAGGTCTGCAACATTTTAGTGTAATACGCAAGGAAATATATTTCTCTGCTTTTGGCATTTTAACGCTTGTATTTGCGTATATTACAGCAATATGTCTCATTTTAGCCGCATTTGTTTCAATATCTGAACATATTTTATGGAGGTCTACAACATTTAGTGAAATACGCAAGGAAATATATTTCTCTGCTATTGGCATTTTAACGCTTGTATTTGCGTATATTACAGCAATATGTCTCATTAGAAACGAATTTGTATCAATATCTGAACATATTTTATGGAGGTCCACAACATTTTAGTGAAATACGCAAGGCAGTATATTTCTTTGCTATTGCATTTTAAAGCTTGTACTTGCGTATATAACAGCAATATGTCTCATTTGAAACGAATTTGTATCAATATCTGAACATATTTAATGGAGGTCTACAACATTTTAGTGTTATATGCAAGGAAATATATTTCTCTGCTATTGTCATTTTAACGCTTGTATTTGCGTATATTACAGCAATATGTCTCATTTGAACCGAATTTGTATCAATATATGAATATATTTTATGGAGGTCCACAACATTTTAGTGAAATACGCAAGGCAGTATATTTCTCTGCTATTGGCATTTGAACGCTTGTATTTGCCTATGTTACAGCTATATGTCTCATTTGAACCGAATTTTTATCAACATCTGAATATATTTTATGGAGGTCCACAACATTTTAGTGAAATACGCAAGGCAGTATATTTCTCTGCTATTGGCATTTTAACGCTTGTACTTGCGTATATTACAGCAATATGTCTCATATGAACCGAATTTGTATCAATATCTGAGCATATTTTATGGAGGTCTACAACAATTTAGTAAAATACGCTAGGAAATATATTTCTCTGGTATTTATATTTTAACGCTTGTACTTGCGTATATTACAGCAATATGTCTCATTTAAAACGAATTTGTATGAATATCTGAACATATTTTATGGAGGTCTACAACATTTTAGTAAGATACGCTAGAAAATATATTTCTATGGTATTTATATTTTAACGCTTGTATTTGCGTATGTTACAGCAATATGTCTCATTTGAACCGAATTTGTATCAATATCTGAACATATTTTATGGAGGTCCACAACATTTTAGTGAAATACGCAAGGCAGTATATTTCTCTGCTATTGGCATTTTAACGCTTGTACTTGCGTATATTACAGCAATATGTCTCATTTGAAACGAATTTGTATCAATATCTGAGTATATTTTATGGAGGTCTACAACATTTTAGAAAAATACGCTAGGAAATATATTTCTCTGGAATTTATATTTTAAAGCTTATATTTGTGTATATTACAGCAATATGTCTCATTTGAAACGAATTTGTATCAATATCTGAACATATTTAAGGAGGTCTACAACATTTTAGTGATATACGCTAGGAAATATATTTCTCTGCTATTGGCATTTTAACGCTGTATTTGCGTATATTACAGCAATATGTCTCATTTGAACCGAATTTGTATCAATATCTGAACATATTTTATGGCGGTCCACAACATTTTAGTGAAATACGCAAGGCAGTATATTTCTCTGCTATTGGCATTTTAACGCTTGTACTTGCGTATATTACAGCAATAAGTCTTATTTGAAACGAATTTGTATCAATATCTGAACATATTTTATGGAGGTCTACATCATTTTAGTGAAATACGCAAGGAACTATATTTCTCTGCTATTGGCATTTTAACGCTTGTATTTGCGTATATTACAGCAACATGTCTCATTTGAACCGCATTTGTTTCAATATCTGAACATATTTTATGGAGGTCTACAACATTTTAGTGAAATACGCAAGGAAATTTATTTCTCTGCTATTAGCATTTTAACGCTTGTATTTGCGTATATTACAGCAATATGTCTCATTTGAACCGAATTTGTATCAATATCTGACCATATTTTATGGAGGTCCACAACATTTTAGTGAAATACGCAAGGCAGTATATTTCTCTGCTTTTGGCATTTTAACGCTTGTACTTGTGTATATTACAGCAATATGTCTCATTTGAAACGAATTTGTATCAATATCTGAACATATTTTATGGAGGTCTACAACATTTTAGTGTAATACGCAAGGAAATATATTTCTCTGCTATTGGCATTTTAACGCTTGTATTTGCGTATATTACAGCAATATGTCTCATATGAACCGAATTTGTATCAATATCTGAGCATATTTTATGGAGGTCTACAACAATTTAGTAAAATACGCTAGGAAATATATTTCTCTGGTATTTATATTTTAACGCTTGTATTTGCGTATATTACAGCAATATGTCTCATTTGAAACGAATTTGTATGAATATCTGAACATATTTTATTGAGGTCTACAACATTTTAATGAAATACGCAAGGAAATATATTTCTCTGCTATTGGCATTTTAACGCTTGTATTTGCGTATGTTACAGCATTATGTCTCATTTGAAACGAATTTGTATCAATATCTGAACATATTTTATGGAGGTCTACAACAATTTAGTAAAATACGCTAGGAAATATATTTCTCTGGTATTTATATTTTAACGCTTGTATTTGCGTATATTACAGCAATATGTCTCATTTGAAACGAAATTGTATGAATATCTGAACATATTTTATGGAGGTCTACACATTTTAATGAAATACCCAAGGAAATATATTCTCTGCTATTGGCATTTTAACGCTTGTATTTGCGTATATTAAAGCAATATGTCTCATTTGAACCGAATTTGTATCAATATCTGAACATATTTTATGGAGGTCTACAACATTTTAGTAAAATACGCTAGGAAATATATTTCTCTGGTATTTATATTTTAACGCTTGTATTTGCGTATATTCCAGCAATATGTCTCATTTGAAACGAATTTGTATCAATATCTGAACATATTTTATGGTGGTCTACAACAATTTAGTAAAATACGCAAGGAAATATATTTCTCTGGTATTTATATTTTTAACGCTTGTATTTGCGAATATTACAGCAATATGTCTCATTTGAAACGAATTTGTATGAATATCTGAACATATTTTATGGAGGTCTACAACATTTTAATGAAATACGCAAGGAAATATATTTCTCTACTATTGGCATTTTAACGCTTGTATTTGCGTATGTTACAGCAATATGTCTCATTTGAAACGAATTTGTATCAATATCTGAACATATTTTATGGAGATCTACAACATTTTAATGAAATACGCAAGGCAATATATTTCTCTGCTATTGGCATTTTAACGCTTGTATTTGCGTATATTACAGCAATATGTATCATTTGAAACGAATTTGTATCAATATCTGAACTTATTTTATGGAGGTCTACAACATTTAGTAAAATACGCTAGGAAATATATTTCTCTGGCATTTATATTTGAACGCTTGTATTTGCGTATATTCCAGCAACATGTCTCATTTGAAACGAATTTGTATCAATATCTGAACATATTTTATGGAGGTCTACAACAATTTAGTAAAATACGCTAGGAAATATATTTCTCTGGTATTTATATTTTAACGCTTGTATTTGCGAATATTACAGCAATATGTCTCATTTGAAACGAATTTGTATGAATATCTGAACATATTTTATGGAGGTCTACAACATTTTAATGAAATACGCAAGGAAATATATTTCTCTGCTATTGCCATTTTAACGCTTGTATTTGTGTATGTTACAGCAATATGTCTCATTTGAAACGAATTTGTATCAATATCTGAACATATTTTATGGAGGTCTACAACATATTAGAAAAATACGCTAGAAATATATTTCTCTGGTATTTATATTTTAACGCTTGGATTTGCGTATATTACAGCAATATGTCTCATTTGAAACGAATTTGTATCAATATCTGAACATATTTTATGGAGGTCTACAACAATTTAGTAAAATACGCTAGGAAATATATTTCTCTGGTATTTATATTTTAACGCTTGTATTTGCGTATATTACAGCAATATGTCTCAATTGAAACGAATTTGTATGAATATCTGAACATATTTTATTGAGGTCTACAACATTTTAATGAAAATACGCAAGGAAATATATTTCTCTGCTATTGGCATTTTAACGCTTGTATTTGCGTATGTTACAGCAATATGTCTCATTTGAAACGAATTTGTATCAATATCTGAACATATTTTATGGAGGTCTACAACAATTTAGTAAAATACGCTAGGAAATATATTTCTCTGGTATTTATATTTTAACGCTTGTATTTGCGTATATTACAGCAATATGTCTCATTTGAAACGAAATTGTATGAATATCTGAACATATTTTATGGAGGTCTACAACATTTTAATGAAATACCCAAGGAAATATATTTCTCTGCTATTGGCATTTTAACGCTTGTATTTGCGTATATTAAAGCAATATGTCTCATTTGAACCGAATTTGTATCAATATCTGAACATATTTTATGGAGGTCTACAACATTTTAGTAAAATACGCTAGGAAATATATTTCTCTGGTATTTATATTTTAACGCTTGTATTTGCGTATATTCCAGCAATATGTCTCATTTGAAACGAATTTGTATCAATATCTGAACATATTTTATGGTGGTCTACAACAATTTAGTAAAATACGCTAGGAAATATATTTCTCTGGTATTTATATTTTAACGCTTGTATTTGCGAATATTACAGCAATATGTCTCATTTGAAACGAATTTGTATGAATATCTGAACATATTTTATGGAGGTCTACAACATTTTAATGAAATACGCAAGGAAATATATTTCTCTACTATTGGCATTTTAACGCTTTATATTTGCGTATGTTACAGCAATATGTCTCATTTGAAACGAATTTGTATCAATATCTGAACATATTTTATGGAGATCTACAACATTTTAATGAAATACGCAAGGCAATATATTTCTCTGCTATTGGCATTTTAACGCTTGTATTTGCGTATATTACAGCAATATGTATCATTTGAAACGAATTTGTATCAATATCTGAACTTATTTTATGGAGGTCTACAACATTTTAGTAAAATACGCTAGGAAATATATTTCTCTGGCATTTATATTTGAACGCTTGTATTTGCGTATATTCCAGCAACATGTCTCATTTGAAACGAATTTGTATCAATATCTGAACATATTTTATGGAGGTCTACAACAATTTAGTAAAATACGCTAGGAAATATATTTCTCTGGTATTTATATTTTAACGCTTGTATTTGCGAATATTACAGCAATATGTCTCATTTGAAACGAATTTGTATGAATATCTGAACATATTTTATGGAGGTCTACAACATTTTAATGAAATACGCAAGGAAAATATATTCTCTGCTATTGCCATTTTAACGCTTGTATTTGTGTATGTTACAGCAATATGTCTCATTTGAAACGAATTTGTATCAATATCTGAACATATTTTATGGAGGTCTACAACATTTTAGAAAAAATACGCTAGGAAATATATTTCTCTGGTATTTATATTTTAACGCTTGGATTTGCGTATATTACAGCAATATGTCTCATTTGAAACGAATTTGTATCAATATCTGAACATATTTTATGGAGGTCTACAACAATTTAGTAAAATACGCTAGGAAATATATTTCTCTGGTATTTATATTTTAACGCTTGTATTTGCGTATATTACAGCAATATGTCTCATTTGAAACGAAATTGTATGAATATCTGAACATATTTTATGGAGGTCTACAACATTTTAATGAAATACCCAAGGAAATATTTTTTTTCTGCTATTGGCATTTTAACGCTTGTATTTGCGTATATTAAAGCAATATGTCTCATTTGAACCGAATTTGTATCAATATCTGAACATATTTTATGGAGGTCTACAACATTTTAGTAAAATACGCTAGGAAATATATTTCTCTGGTATTTATATTTTAATATTTGCGTATATTCCAGCAATATGTCTCATTTGAAACGAATTTGTATCAATTCTGAACATATTTTATGGTGGTCTACAACAATTTAGTAAAATACGCTAGGAAATATATTTCTCTGGTATTTATATTTTAACGCTTGTATTTGCGAATATACAGCAATATGTCTCATTTGAAACGAATTTGTATGAATATCTGAACATATTTTATGGAGGTCTACAACATTTTAATGAAATACGCAAGGAAATATATTTCTCTACTATTGGCATTTTAACGCTTGTATTTGCGTATGTTACAGCAATATGTCTCATTTGAAACAAATTTGTATCAATATCTGAACATATTTTCTGGAGATCTACAACATTTTAATGAAATACGCAAGGCAATATATTTCTCTGCTATTGGCATTTTAACGCTTGTATTTGCGTATATTACAGCAATATGTATCATTTGAAACGAATTTGTATCAATATCTGAACATATTTTATGGAGGTCTACAACATTTAAGTAAAATACGCTAGGAAATATATTTCTCTGGCATTTATATTTGAACGCTTGTATTTGCGTATATTCCAGCAACATGTCTCATTTGAAACGAATTTGTATCAATATCTGAACATATTTTATGGAGGTCTACAACAATTTAGTAAAATACGCTAGGAAATATATTTCTCTGGTATTTATATTTTAACGCTTGTATTTGCGAATATTACAGCAATATGTCTCATTTGAAACGAATTTGTATGAATATCTGAACATATTTTATGGAGGTCTACAACATTTTAATGAAATACGCAAGGAAATATATTTCTCTGCTATTGCCATTTTAACGCTTGTATTTGTGTATGTTACAGCAATATGTCTCATTTGAAACGAATTTGTATCAATATCTGAACATATTTTATGGAGGTCTACAACATATTAGAAAAATACGCTAGGAAATATATTTCTCTGGTATTTATATTTTAACGCTTGGATTTGCGTATATTACAGCAATATGTCTCATTTGAAACGAATTTGTATCAATATCTGAACATATTTTATGGAGGTCTACAACAATTTAGTAAAATACGCTAGGAAATATATTTCTCTGGTATTTATATTTTAACGCTTGTATTTGCGTATATTACAGCAATATGTCACATTTGAAACGAATTTGTATGAATATCTGAACATATTTTATGGAGGTCTACAACATTTTAATGAAAAACGCAAGGAAATATATTTCTCTGCTATTGGCATTTTAGCGCTTGTATTTGCGTATGTTACAGCAATATGTCTCATTTGAAACGAATTTGTATCAATATCTGAACATATTTTATGGAGGTCTACAACATTTTAATGAAATACGCAAGGAAAAATATTTCTCTGGTATTTATATTTTAACGCTTGTATTTGCGTAAATTACAGCAATATGTCACATTTGAAACGAATTTGTATCAATATCTGAACATATTTTATGGAGGTCTACAACATTTTAATGAAATACGCAAGGAAATATATTTTTTTCTGCTTTTGGCATTTTAACGCTTGTATTTGCGTATGTTACAGCAATATGTCTCATTTGAAACGAATTTGTATCAATATCTGAACATATTTTATGGAGATCTACAACATTTTAATGAAATACGCAAGGAAATATATTTCTCTGCTATTGGCATTTTAACGCTTGTATTTGCGTATATTACAGCAATATGTATCATTTGAAACGAATTTGTATCAATATCTGAACATATTTTATGGAGGTCTACAACATTTTAGTAAAATACGCTAGGAAATATATTTCTCTGGCATTTATATTTTAACGCTTGTATTTGCGTATATTCCAGCAATATGTCTCATTTGAAACGAATTTGTATCAATATCTGAACATATTTTATGGAGGTCTACAACATTTTAGTAAAATACGCTAGGAAATATATTTCTCTGGTATTTATATTTTAACGCTTGTATTTGCGTATATTACAGCAATATGTCTCATTTGAAACGAATTTGTATGAATATCTGAACATATTTTATGGAGGTCTACAACATTTTAATGAAATACGCAAGGAAATATATGTCTCTGCTATTGGCATTTTAACGCTTGTATTTGCGTATGTTACAGCAATATGTCTCATTTGAAACGAATTTGTATCAATATCTGAACATATTTTATGAGGTCTACAACATTTTAATGAAATACGCAAGGAAATATATTTCTCTGCTATTGGCATTTTCACGCTTGTATTTGCGTATGTTACAGCAATATATCTCATTTGAAACGAATTTTTATCAATATCTGAACATATTTTATGGAGGTCTACAACATTTTAATGAAATACGCAAGGAAATATATTTCTCTGCTATTGGCATTTTCACGCTTGTATTTGCGTATATTACAGCAATATGTCTCATTTGAAACGAATTTGTATCAATATCTGAACATATTTTATGGAGGTCTACAACAATTTAGTAAAATACGCTAGGAAATATATTTCTCTGGTATTTATATTTTAACGCTTGTATTTGCGTATATTACAGCAATATGTCTCATTTGAAACGAATTTGTATGAATATCTGAACATATTTTATGGAGGGCTACAACATTTTAATGAAATACGAAAGGAAATATATTTCTCTGCTATAGGCATTTTAACGCTTGTATTTGCGTATGTTACAGCAATATGTCTCATTTGAAACGAATTTGTATCAATATTTGAACATATTTTATGGAGGTCTACAACATTTTAGTAAACTACGCTAGGAAATATGTTTCTCTGGTATTTATATTTTAACGCTTGTATTTGCGTATATTACAGCAATATGTCTCATTTGAAACGAATTTGTATGAATATCTGAAAATATTTTATGGAGGTCTACAACATTTTAATGAAATATGCAAGGAAATATATTTCTCTGCTATTGGCATTTTAAACGCT